>VYZT01021114.1:0-160428 GCA_013400735.1 Pomatostomus ruficeps
AACCATTGTCCAAGCCTGAGACTGAGATTGGACCTAAGCTCCATCAGGCATTTAGGAGTCAAAGGGAGCCACTGTGAACCTCATGGCTCAACAGGTGGGTCTAACTTACCCTTTTGTGTCTAGGGTCTCTATATAAATCATTCTAAATGGATTCCAACTCAATTTTCCTTTGTATGTTTTATCTGTGTAGTAACTAACAGTGTGAACCTTGCCATCAAACTTTGTTAAGTCACACTTTGATGAACTTATATGAAAAACATTTTGCCAATACCTTTGGTGGTGATTCTTTGAGCAACCCTGAATCACTCATTCATGACAAACACATCTGGCAGTTAACAGCATTGCAGTCAGGGCAGTGAATCTCCTTACAGATCTGCTATAAAAAAGTGAAATCCCCCTGTTTAAAACCATCGTTTTCATGAAGTATCATTGCCTGGTTTTGGAGGTTTTTTTAAAGCATTGCTCTTCTTTGTTGCTTAACACAATGCCATTACCTAGATGGCCTGCAGGGTCCCATTTCAGCAATAATCCTGCAGTGGCTGCACCTTGGCATTGATTTATGCTTGCATTTTTATAAGAAAGAAAACCTTTCTATCACAACTGTTTCCTTGCTTACTGAAGGGCAGAAAAAACAGCTAAATTATTTCAAAAGCATGAAGCAATTTGTAACACATGGTGTTTTACTGATATGAAACAACTGCTCTAATGGGGAATAAATTACTAAAATATTAACCATTGTGGAACTTGCCATCACAAAGGAACCACTGCAGAAATCTTTTCTGCAGAAAAAGGCTCAAACCTTCCCCATCAATGAGGTCACACTGCTGTCATTATAATCTCTCACTCCGTGCAGCCTGAGGTCCTGGAAGGGCTGAGGGTTTGACACAAGGGCTGAGACTTAAAGGTGACAAAATTATATAGAAAAAGCCTTCTAATGCTGAGGAGGAGACTTCCATAGCAGATGAAGGGAGATGAGTGGGAAAGAATAAACATGTCTCAGTCCCGAAAGGAATAGCAGAAGATCTGGTCTATGGACAATCACTGCTTTTTCCCTACTCTTTTTTCACTCATACCTATTTCTGCTGCTCCTATACTAATATCACATGACACTTTCCTCTAAGCCACAAGAGTTACAGATGTTTTATACATATATTCATAATGAGGTGGATTTTTTATTAAACTTGTCTGTGGAAGCTATTGTGGAGCCTGAATTTTATTTACTACAATATAATAAATTTCCAAAGCAGTGGTGACACCATGGTAACAATATTGCTAATGTAATTATTCCTGCCTCTAAAATAGAGTCAAGTCTTTGTCACATGTAGAACTGCTATACAATAATTGAATACAGTTAGGTTTCCTTTCTTCTAAGCAGGAGGTGAGGAACTGAAAATACACTTCTCCATGGTAATTTGAATCAGTAATTACTTGCAGAAATCAATGGGAGGAATTACCCATTCACACCCATATTCTTCTGTTTGGTTGTTTTCCCTAAAATAGCTAACACTGAATGGGGAGGTTTTGAATGAGGCATCCCAGCAATTCAGGAGCGACATGGTTTGTTCAGGTGTGTGCACACACTTAGGGAATCTTGGCTTCTGTGAATACAAATTTTTGCAGCACTAATCAAATAAAACCATGTTTAAACTTTACATTTTACCATTGCGTGGCAAATTTCTGGAATATAACAAGACTGAAGGACAATCTTATTCATATACTATGATGAAGTGTAATTCCTTAGCTACACTGCCAAGTTTAACCTTCACATGGAAATAATAAATGAAATTTTATAAGCCTTCTTATCTGTACTGGGAGAAATATGTAGATGAGGAAAATCCATGAAATATCACCAAAAAAATTTTATCTATTAAATGAGGAACACCAACACAATATTTAGAAGTTAGTGGTGATTTTTTACTGTCCTCATTATATCAGTATAACACATACCTCTGCTGCTGCGATATAAAGGAGGCATAAAAAAATGGGCACATGAGCCCCTCAAGAAATATGATCTTTATAAGCATGGATTTACATATGCAGCTACTAAATGAAGACTGGAGCTACTGTGCTGGGACAGACATTGATGTGGCTCAGCTGAAAGTGATTAAAGTCCACTACAATCTGCACCAGAAGATGCATCTCTCTCATGCATTTTGCTAATGAGAAGAGAGAAGTCTTTCTGAAATCACTCATGCTAAAATTCAGTTTCGTTTCTCCTATACAGAGAGAGGTTATTTGTTGGAGTGGAATGGAAAATCTCATGGAAAAGGGTCTGCCTGTGGATTTCATAACATTCTCTGCACATTCACTAAACTTAGACCTTGGCCTTGGAAACAGTAGGAGAACAAGAAAATTTTAAGGGCTGTGATTAGAGGAAAAAGCTGTATTACATGTGGCACTATCTTAGTCCCTTGAGTATGGCAAAGGAATTGGATGCATTTTAGGAGTAGTCAGTGGTCACCTTTGTCCACATCCTCACAAAAACTACTGAGTATTTGGCAAACTCATGGAAATACAGTATGGAAACACCTGAAGGGAGGCAGTAAAGGGACCTCTATCAAAGGAGGCTATTTTTTCCAAATGTCCATTGCAGTCAACAGCATTACTTGCAAGCTTAATATTAAACATGCGCTAAAGTGCTTTGCTGGACAGAGGCCAGACGGCTCAATGCTTGACAAAACTGAGCTCTAACCAGTGCCTCACTGGGGTCTGCCTGTCCTTCAGCATGGTCCTCTTGGCCTTTTCTCACAGTGGGTCTCTAGAAACCAATGCAGACTTGCTTCTCATTTATGTTTGTTCAGAAATGACCCAACCTCTTTGCTGTTGTGGTCATGGATCCTCTAGAAATTCATACAACAAATAGATGTAAGTAATGTGTTTGTTAAGAGAGTATTAATTTGGAGCTATTTCAGCTTCTAATTCAGTTGTCAGACATTGCAGAGGCGGCATTGCAGATGTAGTTTGGGGCACTGCAGTTCCCTCTGCAATGTGTTTGGTGGGTTGGGATCCTACTTCAAAAAGAGCAGGCGACTGGAGCAAAAAGCTTCCTATGGGTAGACAATGCAAATGGTGAACACAGAAGTTCTTCCAGGCCTGCGAGCAGAAACCTCCATCTTCAAATCCAAATTAACACTGTTTCTTGAGCCTGGCAGCTCTCTATTTCTCACAAGAACTGAGCACGTCCCCATTTTTTCTTTCTGAAACACATTGTGTGATGTTGTCCATCCTCCTGTCTTCACTCCACGGCCAGCCTGGGCATTAAGCGGCTTCCAGTAAATATGTGTGCCAGAGAAAAGCCATGTCTTTCATGAAATGACCCCAAAGACAGGGTCAGAGCAACGTGTGCTCCACCCTCCTGCAGAGTCAGCAAAGGATGCCAGTCTCAGGGGCAGAGAGCAGCGCTCAAGGCCAGCAGGGAGCAAGCAACACTCAGCAGCAGGACATTGGCCTGAGGCTGACAAGTCAGGGGTATTCAGGGGTTTTGTTCCATGTGAAATATATAAAAGGTGCTGAACACTGACAATCGTCCCAGAACTTTCCTTTTTCAGGCAGATATGCTAATTGCCAAGCAGAGTTTTTGTTAACACTCTTTGATCCTTTGCTTTTTCAGTGCCCAAGCAAATAGAGACCCTGAATTACTTTCATTCAGATCACAGCTGATGAACTGCAGCAAGGCTGCTGTCGAGGTGATATTGAGTATGATTTCCTGTACCCAGCCCAGAGATAAAATTTCAGGAGTTCAAGTGCAGGTGAAGGGAAATGAGTTCCTTACACAACACTTCATACCCAAAAAAAGAGAGAAGGGTTAAATAAAGGCTTGTTTTCAGATGAAATTTAAAAAGAATGTTATTGTTTCTTACCTAAAACCCTGTCCTTTTATTTCCAACCCTGTTGCTGGGGTGATTCAGACAAGGGCTGTCTGATGACAAAGATAAGGACAGATGTGAAGACTGGTCTGTAGGGTGATATATACTTTATTGTCAGGCTGGGTGCTGTGTGAAGTCAATAAACCTCATAGCTATTGATCATGCTGGAAAAGGAAATTAATGCAGACATGGCTTGCTTTTGCAATATGATAGGTATGTCTGCACATCATCACCTGACAGCCTCGAGCGGTTTGTGCTTGTCTGAGTTGGATGGGAGGCAGCTATCCAAAATCTCAGTAAATAATAAAATCAGTGGTGACCTTTGCGAAATTTCAGAATGGAAGTCAAAATATTGAGAGAGGCAGCTGGGAAGTGACTTATGGGATCTTTTCTGTTCAACATGGCATATTAATTGGAGTTGGAATAAGCACAGTTAGAAGGGCTCCAGCCCTATCTGTCCATATGAGCTCTGCTTCAAGATATCTACAGAGACACTGGTTCACATGGTTTATGGGTCTCATCCCCTTCTTTTCAGGTCTCCACCATTTTTTTGGCAGTCAGTAGAGGCAAACTGCTCCCTGTTATGGTCCACTCTTAAGTAAGCCATGCCAGGACTGTCACCCAGGTGGGCAGCAGCCTCAGGCCTGGCACTGCCAAGAAGCAGTGGATGGAAAAGCAAGTGGAGCAGCACCAGCTTGCCTGCCAGGGGCTCTTCATTCCCAAGCCCCGGAGCAGCTCCTCCAACCTGCTGGGAGTCTGTAGGTCCTCCTCTGCAGTCACAAGACATTTAGATGGATGGAAGGAAACTGCTTCTATGACCACTTGGATCAAGCATGCTATAAGAGACATGATTTCCATCAGTTTGAATGATCAGGCCATGTGCTTTAATTTCTGTAGGGTGAATAATTTGCACTTTCTAGTGTGGCTCTGGAGTGCTGGTGGGAAGAAAGTACTATTGAAATGGGCTGTTTCTAGCTCACAAGCCAGGCAGCTCAAAGGAGTTTAAGACTACCTAAAACTATGCTACGCTGGGGGCCTAAGTAGATGCAGAGCACCCTAAGGACATCAATTCATATTCTTTCTGGTCATAATTATAAATCATGGCAGTATCCCACTCCTACCAAGTCTCACATGGATCAGTGGCTTTATTCACGAGCAGATTTATGGATACCAGAGTCAGCTGGGGGCATAGAGTTTGTGAGTCTCTTCCTTTACTTTGCTTAGGGTTATTTTATTAAAAATATTACAAATATTATAATAAAGCTCCTTATTGTTTTCACACTTTGGTAGATTCCTCCTGTAATCCATCACTAGCTATGTCAAGGAGAAACCCACAAAACTTAATCTGGTGGAAGCAGTTTGTTTTTAAAAGGAAGAAATTCTCCCTGAACTCCAGTGCATTATGAATTTTCCAGCTCTAGTAGACTGACAGGATGATATTGGAGTCACAGTGAGAAATGGAGTTGCATGGTTGGATGAAAGCAGTAAAAACAGTCAAGTGCCTTGCTGAGGATGTGGTGCTGCTACTCTGCTGGCTCCAACTCTCCAGGAGTTACTATCAGTTTTGCTGCATCAAGTGAAGGAAGACACTTTGAAAACCCACTGAGCAGAAAAGCCTGGACTCTGCATAGAATTCTGGACTTCTTCGGTAGGTAATTTAGGCCAAAAAAATTCTTCTTCCAATCTTTTGGAAGCCTGCAGTTTCTGGCTGGTATCACACAATATGTACAGAATCAGCATATACACACCTGGACCAACTAAAAATCTAAAAAAAATCACGTGTTTGTACCAGTGCTTGGTGTTTCTCTTGCTGATGCTTACAGCAGTGGAGCTGGGATTAGTAAAGCCAGCAGTGATAAAGGACACAGTTACTGCTCTTTGCAATCTCCCTGCTGCCACAAGGCAGGAATCATGATCCCTTTTATCTGCTTTCACAGCCTTGACAAGTCTTAGGCCTGCAGTGGTTCTCTGCAGATGTGTCCTTGTCCCACAGCTTGTCCTGCCCTTGGGTGACCAGGGTCCTGTCAGAGATAGGAAATACAAGCCACCAGGATTTGCCTTTCTTGGAGCAGGGAACCTGCTTTCCAGTGCTGCCTGTGGCGTCATGAAGTGCTGCGGACAGGGGAGTTGGGCTGGAGTCATCCCATGACGATAATTCTCATTTACAGCCTTTGTAGCAAGCTTTAATCTTTCCTAAACAGCTCTCTATGGCTCCAAAGGGACACATCTGAATAGCCCTAATAGGTTGTCATCATTTTGTTAATAGGGGTTTATTGCCTGACTTATGGACAGACCTAATTCCACTTCTCATCACTGCCCTCCAGAAAGTGGAGGGCTGCTTCATCTTTCCCCCTGCCCGTGTCCCTCTGCCAATAGAGACCATTATGCTGACCTTAGGAAGGACTTCAGATGAGAAACTCAATTCCCTCCCACAGTTTAACTAAGCAGAGGACTTTGACCTTCAAAGCTTTTAGTAGAGATGGGTGGGAGGAGAATTAAAATCTCTTCATGATCAGATCCATGCAGTATTTCTATAATTTGCTTCAGTACCACTCCAGAACCATATGAAAGCCATCTGCAATGTGATGTCCAGCTTCTCATTAGGAGCAGACACGCAATGCCAGGAGGCACAATGAGAGGATAAAGCTCTTTTTTAAAAGCACTCTGGGTGGCTGCTGTACACAGAGACTTCACAGAGAGAGTGGACTGGGCTCTTGAGCAAGTCTCCCTTGAAAATTTGCTCCCTATTCCCTGCAGGTCACAAATAGCTGGAAATCTTTCACTGGCATCATATCTAGCTATTATTGTGTCTGTGGCTATTTGCTGTATTTTTAAGAGCCTTCTATAGGAAGAGATACCAACATTTTCTGGCATTAGGGAACAGAAATATTTTCAGGCTCCAGCTGCCAAAACCTCCATTCAGGGCTCCAGGAGAGCACATCTGCTGCAGGATGACTTAGGGCCGTGGCTATTACTGGACCGGTGAAGACACCCCTTTGCCTCAGACCTCCTTGTTGCTACGTCTCCAACTACTGCAAAAGAGGTTTTATCCCATTTCTCCAAGGATGCTTTGAGGAAGATGTTGGAAGGTTGAGGATCAGGGTTCTACTTTCTATTGGCAAAGATAGATGAATGGAATGGGTTAAAAACTTTCAAAATGCCCTACTTTTCAAGGCTGTCAGTGGTGAACTGAGGGGAATTATGCTGCTTCGGTGTTGAATTATGCTAAAACCAGTGTGACTCATCAATCCCGAAGTTAAACATCCTGATAGTGAGGCAAAGATGTGGCAGATACGGAAAAGTTTCCTTATCTAAAAATGCTGAGCTGACACAGCTGGCCTGGAGACATATGACTGACAGCCAAACACTTTAAACAATAAAAGTCCAGTCCCACCTTCAAACAGCAGGTTCTACTAACATATCCTTCTTGGAGTGTGTGTGGAGATTCTCCCTTTGGTGGCGACACCCCTGAAGGTTACTGCTTGAGCCTGAGTAAAAGAGATTTGCCCACAGTTGTTGGTATGGGTGAGTAATATCAATCTCTACCTAACTGGGGATTTTTGTTAGCTTTAATATAATTGCTTTGATACATACGCTATACTATACTAATAGTTTTAGCCCCTATACTGTGTAGTAAATAACCCTGGTTAAGATATTTTTATCAGATCATTTATCATAATAAATCATTCATTTTACTATAAGTGTATCTGGTTTGCCATCCTTATTTCTGAGGGACAAAGTTGTACAAAACTTTGATCACAGCTTTTTAATCCATTAGATTTAAACCATTGACAAATTCTGGGGCTCAGATTG
Organism: Pomatostomus ruficeps; assembly: GCA_013400735.1. Classification (NCBI taxonomy): domain Eukaryota; kingdom Metazoa; phylum Chordata; class Aves; order Passeriformes; family Timaliidae; genus Pomatostomus; species Pomatostomus ruficeps. The sequence goes on from VYZT01021114.1 coordinate 7,680, forward strand.
GATCCAGGCACACTCAGAGTTCCACGAGGTGTTTGGAAAGCAAGGGGGGACCTTTCCACACCTCATGACTGAACAGGAAGGTTTCTCTAATAAACTTTGTCTGAAGCTCCCACTCCACCCAAAACTGGGTAGGCACAGCAAAACCCCAGCTTAGTCCCCAAACTGAATTTTTGATTAGTCTCTACTTTAGAGGATGTGACTTATCTCTCAATCAAAAGCTGGAACTACATTGCATTTCTAGTCAAGAAAAGAGAAAAGGTGGGGACACTGCACACATTAGTAAATGGCAAGGCTGTGGGTGTTTGTCAGTGTTTCAATGGCAGCACACTGCTCAGCAGGCACTAATTGACCCAGTTTTTTAGCATCATGTGACAGACTAAATTACCCTGAAGAGAGTGCCCTGGCCTCACACCTTCTGCTGGAAGAGAAGTCCTACTTCAAGCCCACATCCTGGCCTGGGTTCACCAGGGGCTCTTACAAAAGCACAAACATATGAATGTTAAACAATGCTAATGCACATATGTTAACCCAACAGCGGGGATCAGCTCTGGGGAAGTGAATCCAGAGCACGAGCTGTAATTACCAAGCCTTGCCTATGCCTCTGATTATCCCAGCTCAAGCCATTCTCTAGGCTTCCACCTGTAATTTTCCCCCAGGTTTCCCAATTCTGTCTTTTGCAGCAAAAATTGATATGCTCCTACCCTGTGGTAGAGGCAGGGGAGTTGGCCTGGGGAAGCTGTAGTTACCCTGCATCCTCCCCTATAAGCTGAAATTGGTTTTGCTCCCAGTTCCACAGCCCTGTAGTTTTAGTTCACTGATGTCATGTTTTTCTACTCTTCGTGCTGTGGAGTGTTGTGTTTCGATTGCTGGAAAAGTGCATCTATTTTCTTTAATACCCCATCCACATAACACATGTATCAGTAAAGAATGCAATTTCACCATAAAATCTATGTGTTTCATTACGAGCTCTGTATGATCTATATATTCTATCATGAAATGTTGCCCTCTGTTTGCTACTTTATGTTACGTTTCTCAGGAGGTTATCTTGACTTTCAAGTGGCTTCTATACTAGATTTTTTTTTATGTCCACATAATCTTTTAAGATATACATGGTTTTTGTTACAGGTACAAAAAGAGTTAGGTTCACATATTGCAGCTTTTATTAGTGCTCACAGAGAGGTCTCATTATCCTGAAAAAAACAATAATACCTGCTTTAAGGCAAGGCTTTATCTTTTCAATGGCCACAGAGGTTCCTATTGTCTGCAGAGTAATTTTTTTTTCCCCTTTTGGTACTAAAACAGGAAATGTGCAGTGAAAAAATGGCCTGTTCTTTATTGACTTCACACATCCCTTTTCAAATAATTTCAAGGGAGGTAAACCATTGCAAAGGCAGACTTCACATCGATAGTGGGAGCAGCATGTCAGATAGACAGCAGTCCTGAGACTTTGCTGCTGAAAAATCAATTCTGGTCCATTGGAGTCAAGAGCCTGAAAAGGTATAAATGAGGGAAGCGACTGACCTACTTCCTTAGCACAACTTTTCTACCATGACTAATTAACTGACTGGTGGACACCCTTTGAAATCACAGTCCTTTGTTTTCCTTCACCTTGTCCCAGTTTCAGCCTGTTACACCACCACCACCACCAAAGTCACAGCAGCTGAAATGGCAGCAAGGAAGTGCTGAACAGTTGATGCCAACTCCACAACCCAGGCATGGATATGATGGCCAGGGAGAGACACGATTTCCTTGGCACTGGATAAAGGTGTGGCCAAAGCTGATTTCCTCAGCAGGCTGCTCTGTGCCCCGAGTAGCACCATGCTCTGGGTAATGAAAGGTGGCTCCCACACATAACCTGGGTGATTGTGGACAGACCCTTTTCACAAAGGGCTCATAAGAGACCTTTCTGTCTCACAGGTGATTTCGTGGAGCAAAAGCATTCTGGCCAGAGTGGGATTGCAATGTGGGAAGCTGGCAAGGAATTTGAACCCATGTTGTACAGACATTGTGCATGCTATTTCCATCCTCCTAGTTTTTACAGTTTTTCTGAGAGCCCCACCATGATCCTAAATCAACCACTTTGCTCACTTTGTAGTTAACAGAAAGAGAAACACATCCAGGGGGCAATCCAGGCCTAATGGAAGGTTAATTTCCTCCTGGAACTGTCTCAGCAGGGAGGACCCCTCAATGGCATTTAGTAAATGTCATTAATCAAGTGAAATTATTCTGATCCACTTTCCTCAAACATGGAACATGGGGTAGAAATAATGACCCAGAAGAGAAGTTTTCAGTCTATGTCTTGTCAGTAAAAGGTGGAATCCATGTTATCTAATGCAGGCATTTACATTGCACCTGGATTTTAGGTACCACTTAGGCTGTTCTTCTAATTTAAGTGTCCATATGCAGTTGATGAAGGAATACCAAGACCTCTGGAGTCATCCAAAAAGAATCAGTTTGGCTCTTTGATCTCCGTCTCTCCACTTTCCTAGAATTCCTAGCCCATGCAGGTTTTCTCTCAGGGCAACAGGATCAGGCTGTGGGATGAGTGATCTGAGCTCTGCTGTGCAATGTCTAATGACTGAAGCCAGATTCAAGAGGAAGGCAAAGCATGTTTGTTTCCCATTTGTTCAAAACACTTATCATGTGACTTTCAGCAAGTCTTTTTTATCCCTTCTGCATCCCAGTCCCCTGCTAGTACAGTAGAAATTATATTTCTCAAGCTCAGAGGATTGTTTTTAGGTAGAAGAATCAATGTTTGCGAGATATTCAAGCATCACACTGAAAAGCTCCACAAAGTTTATGTGGAAAGTTCCCTATTTCCAGTGCAAGGGAATTTTGGATTTTATTTTTAGTTGAGGCATAAATACACTGAATTTCATACACTGAATGAAGAATATGTGAAGAAATTCAAAACTGCTACACTGCACACTGAGAGCACATTTTTTAAAAAGATAGTGAGAGTGCATATGTGAAAAGGGGCACAGTTGGGATTAACCAATTTATCCTCATTTTGCCATTTATTAACTCCTGGGCTCGGGGGTTAAGCTTGCCTGCCCTAGTAAGTGGAAGAGTTTTGCCAAGAATGTTAATAAGAAACACCATTTATTATTCTCTTTATTTACATGCAACTTCTACCAATATGAATTGGACTCAGTGAAACAAATACAGGATGGAAATGAGGAAGAGGTAGAAGAAGAGAAAGAGGAAAGGGCAAGGAGAAGAGAAGAAGAAAGAGAAGGGGAAAGAATTTTGATATTCAAATATTAACTTTCAGTCATGGAATTTAAAAACTGAACTGTATTTGCAGTGCCCTGGGCACAAACAGAGCCTGGCACCCCTGATCTTCCCTTGCCTTTCACCTGGTACTCTCCCTGCACAGCCATGGAAATATGGTTATTCTCCCAAGATGTTTCATGTTCACTTCATAGGAATCACCTACTAGAGAAGATGGAGGAAAGAACAAAGGCCTTAGGATTAAGAACAGGATTCACATCTCCAGGATGATGCTTCCGTCCAGAAAGAGTTCAGCCCTTAAAAACATTCATAACAAAAATACTGCCAGCAGTTGAAAGATCATATTGCTGAAAATGTCTTTTGTACGAATTTCCTATCATGTATTAACAAAACTTCTGCCCCTGGTAGATAATAACAGATTACAAATTACAAATGAATGCAGCTGTATTTCATTATTAATTGTTACATGTTCCCAAGCTGTTCAGTCTCATGGTCTGCTGCTCATGCCTGACCCACAAATGGAACTCTGCCGCACAATAAAATTTCACACACTCTCGGTGTCCTTTCTAATTAGTGCATGAGTCATGCCCTATATCTGCAGAGCGGAACTGCTCTTCCTTTCTAAGAGCATCTATGGATCGCCGTGCAGATGTCAATTCAGGCTGCATTGCACAACACCATTTCGGGGATGATGAGCAAATGGGGAGCTAAGTTTTATGCCAAAGCCACCGGCACCTCCACAAGTCTGGGTTTGGAGATGAATCCTTCAAAATCTGGTTTGGGATTTGATTTTATCTTGTTAGATTTGGTGCTCTTGGGAGGTCTGGGTGAGCCTGAGCAGAGGCTGAGTCTGTGCTTGTCCTTTTGCTTGTGTGTGACAGTGAAGCATCTTTGAGCTGGAAGGGGGTGCAGGGAGGCTGTATCTGGAGGTGCTGTGCATCCCTGGACATAAAATTTGTTGTGATGTACAAAAGTTACCCCAGTTAAAGGGATCTCTGCTGACAGCCTGGCTCGCTCTGCGTCTCAAAGGCTCACTGCCAAACAGTTCCACTGTTCAGCAAAAAGAATAGGCTAGTTTAAATGAGGTCATTAAGTCACTTGGCCAAATTCCTACCCCAGGCATTTATCCTATATGTCTCCTCCAATTCTGCAGCACAACTGTTAATTGAAAGCTGGATTTGCCTGAGAGTAATGCAAATCTCACCACACTAAGCTCTCTGAACCACTTGTAAATCTCAAATGCCAACGGAGGCCAAAGTGACCCTTTTCCCATCCCCTGGAGAATTGCCTCAGTGCTCATGGCATAGACCTATCTCCCTGGACAACACAGTGCACAAGCAGTCAGGAATCTCCCATTGAATTACTCCAGCAAAAGCCAAAATACCTCCTCTAGCAAAACCTTGCAGGTGGATTTCACCTGACAACTGGTGAGAAGGGCTGATGGGTGTCTGACCAGCTGGCTGCCCTCCTTTCCTCTGCAGCTGCTGAATCGCCCTCTCAGCCCACCCATGGCTTGGAGGAGAGAGGCAAGGGCACAGCAGAAAGAGAAAAGAGCCCCAGCTGATGGATTTACTCCAGCTTTATCTGAACTGCTGGACAACAGAAGCTAAATTTTCCAAGTTTTCACAAGAAAGGGACAATTCTTGAGAGTAACATCAGCTGAACACAAACACCACCACTCCACTGGGTGACTGAATTTTGCTGTTGGCCATTCCCCAAACCCCAAGCTCTGTGAGAGCACGTGAATCACCTTCTTCTGGGCAGAGGTCTAGGACCACCCAACAGCTTCATTTTTTTGGCCAAATGGATGGCCTGCCCATTGCAAAACCTTCATGCAACTTCAAAGAGCTCAGCTGTTTTGCTCTGAAGTTACTTGACTATTATCCCTGGGTCACCCCACAGACATAATTATCACAGAAATACACACATTGGCATACTGAGGGTATGCAAAGAGAGATGGAAATTAGGCTGTCTAGGATTTTAATGGCACTAGCATAAATTAAAATGTTATTTTTCTATCAGTCCTTTCCTTTCTGCATTATTTTTTCTATTAGATACCTTCTAAAATTACATCTTAATTTAGTTATGTTTCTCTCAGTTCAGTAAATTTCCCTGGTGGAATTACTATTCTCATTATTATCAGCAAGTGTAGGCTGAAAGAATGAGAATGAAAGGAAAATACACACAATGCATGCAAGAAACTGAGGTGAGCTGTCACACAAGGTTAACAAGTACTGTCCTCACAATGATGGGCCATAAATAGAACCACAGAATGGTTTAGATTGGAAGAGACCTTAAAAATCATGTAGTTCCAACCCCCTTGCCATGAGCAGAGACACCTTCCACTAGACCAGGCTGCTCAAAGCCTGCCCAGCCTGGCCTTGGACACAAATAGAGCACAAACCACACAGTCTCCTGTAGCCTGTGCAGTTTCTATGGGTGTTGGCTGGGCAGATGGGACAGAAAGGTATCAAGATCTTGCTGTGAAAGGATAATATTTGGGGTTTCCACTCATCTGAGTCAATGTCTATCCTTGCTCTTCTCATCTCAGAACTTCCTGAGAATGGCCTGATTCATATAAATATAAATAAATGCCTTAGAAAGCCCTCTCTACCTGACTTGCTTAGAGTTACTCATAAGGAGTGACCCACATCAATGCTGTCTACATCTCCTGCTAGTGAGAGATTCCAAAGGGGATTTTCTTAATGTCATCAGGCAAAAAAAAAAAAGGAAAATCCACAAATGTTTTCACATGATATGGGCTAAAATTCTTTATCAAGACACCCACGTAGGATGACTAACCATTTTCTCAGTCTTACACAATTACCATTTCCTTGGTACTATCACAGGGAAACAGCTGGTTCCCATAATGAAGAGGGACAGACAGAGCAAAACTAGAGTTAATTACACTATGGTAGATCTAGGGCTGCAGTGATTCAGGTCTGCCAAATTTAAATAGGCAGTTCTCAAAATGTATGCCTGGAAGTAATCATCTCTTGATGCTTCTGACAGGTAGAAAAAATCCAACGAAACCCTGCTGTCCTAAGACCCCACTCATAGATTAGGTGCACCAGGTCACCCGGTTCAGCACATAGGAGCTCTGGAGGATGGATGATCCCCCTCTAACTAATACCAATACTAATGTTTTAATACTGCAATAATTCTACAAAGATTGGGGAAATGTGCAGAATTTGGCATAAATTTGGAAGATCCTTTCATAAATACCTCAATAAAATAAATTGGAATTCACTCCCCAATGGCACAGGACAGAACGAATAGCCACAGCTGCCTTCTGATAATTGGTAGCAGTTAATGAGGCAGGTCCATTAATAAGTCCATTATTTCCCACTTTGAATTTTTTGTCCAGCATCAAAGGGATGAAAAAAATAGCTCAGGTACTTCTCTCTGCCCTAAAGGACCTTCTACTCTCAGTCCTTGATGAAGGTGTGATTTTATGTAGGGAAGGCTTCCATGGAGCCACTGCTGCAGATGCAAATCAATCAAACTCCTATCTAAAGGCTAAAAGGAGTTGAAATTAATTTCCCTTTTTGAGAAGAGGTTGACACAAGTCCCTCATTTTTCTAATGAAGTAATAACTCTGCCACATTCTGCCAGGAGCTGTGAGGCATAATAGGCATTTTAAGGGACTTAGTTATTGTGGCAGCCAGAACCATCTGCACACGAGAAACCAGCATCACATGGACCCCTCCAGGAAGAGAAAGAGTGGCCTCATTCCACAGGAGCACAGACCTACAGGACAATAGAGGTCGAAGGCCCTCGTGAAGTCCCCGGGTCACCTGTACAATGTGGGGTAACTCCCTAACCGGATCTTGTTGCTTAGGACCGTGGCCAGTGAGTTTTGAAAGTCTCCAAGAACAACTTCTCATCCACCATGTGATCCCTGCACCTCTGAGCAGGGTCTGGCTTCAGCTTCCATATCAGCCCCTCCAAGTGTCAGAAAGCTGCGGTTACACCCTTGCTTTTCTCTTCCAAGTTAACCAAGACCAGTTCCTTTTGCCTCTGTATATCCTCACCATCCTAGTGGCCCTCTATTTGGCCCTCTCCAGTTTAGTAATAAATATTTTTCTTTGGTGTAGAAATACAAGGTTCCTAGATCCAGCCCAGACGTCACACTTCAGAGCTGCCATACAACTGTGTGCTTGAGAGGTAGCTCAAGTGATTGCATCAGCTCTGAATGTATTAGCTATATATGTATCTATTTTAATCTTCTTAAGGCATGCAATTTGGACACCTGGATTTACAGATGGTCAGACAGTAAAAATATAAAAATATTCTTGGTGCATCTGTTGAAACATTTGCAAAATGGCATCTCCTTAAAACTTATAGCTTATGCAGTTAATTGCTAATATCCCAAAGGTATAATAATTTCCAAAGGCTCCATGCAGTCAGGGGTGCTGCTTGCTTTGTGCTGCAGGAGAAAACGAAGTTGTCCCAGAAAACTCAGCCCAGGCAGTTTGCAAACTGGACTACACAAATTGCAGAAGACAGAGAAGAGGGAAAGGGAACATGTTGTTCAAAGACATTGTCAGCTGAAGACCCAAAAATAAGACTCACAGATCACTCCTCCTTTCCTTTTGCCCATCTGCAAGGGTTAATTGGGTCATCTGGAATCACACTCACAGAAGGCCTCTGAAGTCTTCAGCTTTTGCAAGAATTATGAAACATGAAGAGACCAATTTCTGGTTTAATTCATTTCCATTCTCTCCCTCATGTTTCTGTGTGGATTCCTTCCCAGTACTGTGTTTGTGCGAGGGCCAATGCTGAATAATGCTACCCTAAACTCCTGTATTTTCAAGGTAATGGGGAAAACCCGTTCCTGGATTAATTTTATGTGCATAAATAAAGGCAATATTGCTGACCCTCAGAATGAGACTTTCCTATTGGCATAGCAGACTGTGAGGCTGAAATGGATTTCAGAATTGAGCAGGAAAGTATTAACACCAAAAATCATCAAATGGGTGTTTGGCACTGCTTGTAGGAACACAGAACAGAGGGACCCCTTGATTCATGAGCTGGAGACAGAGGTTGCTCTGATGGGCAATGGTGCCTCATAATCTCATTCAAAGGTTTGAAATTGTTCTTCTCTTCCTTTATTAGCTCTGTATTTGGCAACCAGCTTAGGTGGAGGAAAGAAGAGTGGAGAAGCCAGAGTCTCACACAGGATCACTGTTTAACAGCAGCAGGACTGTGCAGCGCTCTCCTGTGCCTGTCTCTGTGATAAACCAGTTAGTTGTCCCTTGACATATTCAAGGAGCCTGCTATTTATAGCACAGTAGTCTCCCCTATCCCCTCTTCACATAATCTCTTCATCCCCTGAGGAAGTCTGACATATTTAATCTAAATACGTGCTTTTCCATACAGGGGAGCGTTCAAATGCAGAAGGCTGCTCAGATGTATATGGTCTGCTGGTGTTTCAAGTGTGTGAGTGAATAATGTCCCTACAGCTCCTGACATTCATTCTCCTTTTACACAGATCCCACCCACTGTAGCTGCTGCTGCCCCTCCATGGTGAGCTGTCCTGTCTCCTTGTACCAGGAGCCCAGCAGTAATTAGAAAATCAGCTTTAAACAATGACACCTCTTAAAAACAAGTGTCAGGTTGGGAGACCTGCTCAGTCTGGTGTATTTTAATAACCCTCTCTCCTACCCATTCCACCTGCTATTGAAATTCAATGTTTAATGGGAAGACAAACCACAGGCAGAATGAGTAGGGACCAGAGAAACAAATGTCTTTAATATATAAAATAAAGTTTTTGATATTGTGATGCCAAATGGATTATCCAGGAGAATGTGCTGAAAGGAAACAAGCATCTCCCCATTCAATATTTATATATCCCTAGATAACAGCCTTCATTGAGATGGATTTGTCAGAGTTACAGTACTGAGCATCCTTTTATGGTTAGTTTCTCAATTTTATGCCTAACAATAAATGGCAGCAATGCTTTCTATTCGAAATAGAACAACAGCTGGATTTGGCATGAAGTTCAAAACCTGATTCCAAAAATGGCAGCAATTTATGAAGCTTTGACAAAAATACATAAATGCAATAAGAAAATATTGATTCTTCTGACTTCTGCTTCACAGATTTGACGCGTGCACTTACGGCCCGATATAAATGAATAATCACAACAGTAAGAATGATTCATTTCCTTAAGTCCTTTCAGACTTCACCTTTGAAACTCTGCATGGAATTTTCTTACCTCCATTACTGTTCAGATTTCCTCACATTAATCTTTCTTTTAATACTCTTGGTTATATTGCAGCATCTCCAGAGGTTGCAGCAGTTTAAGGCTTCATTGTAAAAAAATGGGACCTATTTGTTCTGTTGCCAACAGACACAATCCCAACCTGAAGAGTTAATGACCTCATAACAGGTGAGACAGAAGTAGTCAAACAAATACAGCATGAGAACATCTCCTATTGTCTGTTGCACTCTGCTTTAATCCCTCATTTCTCTCTTTTATTCGTCATTCCATGGATGGATGGGATGTCTTCCCATTGTCTGTGTGCAAGATCTGTATCAGCTCAGTTCAAACCTCCTCTTAAAGCAGAGCTCTTTGGGAAGCTCCTCACTGCCAGGTCACCAGAGGGAGACTTCCCCTGACAGAACTGTCATTGCTGGGGTCTTAAATTTGGACCAGAAGTCCAAATTTGGACCAGAGCTCTACCCAGGCACAGCTTGTGAGGGCTGGCATCAATCTCGGCGTCACAACTTCACCCGGACAGGAATCTGTTTGCTCCACAAATAAGATGTGAGATAGTATTGACCAGAGCTTCTTGTACGGACAGTTTGCTTTCAATTAAAATTTCAGAGTTACAGGAATTTGCATTATTTTTCCAGTGAAGTTTAAAATACTTTACCCTGAGTGAGAACTTCTGGTCACTTAAAGAAAGAAGAGATTCCCCAGTTCTCCAGATCAAAGGAGGAAGCTCAGTGAAATAAGTTTATGCACAGAAGCCAAATTCAGGAGATACAGTTTAAAATCCTTGCCTTCTTATTTAGGATTCATTTTTTAATCCTCATAATTCTTGGCCTCTGATGTTTTTCTAAGGGCATAGATATTACAGCATGAGAGTTCACATTCTTGGTCTGGAAATCAAAAGGACTTTAGAAAAACTGGGATTTGCCCTGACTTGTGTTGAGTTGGAGACTACACAAAAACAATGGCACACTGGATGTTCTTGAGCAGTGCTGGAACAGGGGAAGTCCACAGACATTCCCAGGAGAATTAATTAAAAAGAGGCCAAAGAGCCCTTTTCCAACCACAGTTAAAGAGTTTAGAATAACGTCTTGGGTTTTTTAGCTAGAAATTATACTATTTAAACTTGTATTTTATTAAAAAGTCTTTCAAATACTGGAAAGTTGGCATAAAAGAACAACTAAATTAAATGCCTAAGAGGAGAAAAGATTTTTAGGGGTTTTTTTTTTAAACTACCAAAATCCAATATACTGAACACAAATATTGCCACCAGGCTGAGGACTTCTGCCTTATTTTAATGTATTATTCCTTTAATTGTCTTTTATACACTTCGGGGGGAAATTACTCAGAAAAAGCCTTTGATGGAATGACATTATGTCCCTACTTTTTTAATAAATGTTGAAAAAAAGTTTGTAATATGCATCAGAGATTGCTGAGTCACTCTCCAAGACCAAAGTACTCTCTTAATATATGGAGATGCAAAAAAAGGCAATTTTTTGATGACAAGCACAACAAAAGTACTTCCAGATTTCTTTATATGCAAGTAGAGAAGTGAACTGCAGGGAAGAATCCTGGTTACTTTCTTCCTCTGGGAATTCCCTTGATCTACTGCAGAATGTCACCGCTGAGCCAGAGGTGACAACTGCACCACGTCTTGTCCTCTTTGCTGATCTCAGTGTTTTCTCACTGCTCTCTGTTCCCAGGGGAAGGAGGAGAAAATAGGAGCCCAGCTTTGCATGAAATTGCTGCGTGTCTTTGGGTGCAATCCGAAGTGGTCCTCATCCATTTCAGAGCCAGTCTGTCGATCTCATGAGTGCCTGGGTATTCCCTGTAAAATGCTTTGAGCTTCTCCAACTGAAACTGCTTCTGGAGTGCATAAAATTATTGCATTGACTTTTGAGGGCAGGTGACTGTAAAAATCCATGTTTTAAACTATGATTTTAGAATGGGAGAGAGAGAACGGCAGGCATCTGACAGCTGTGTTAATCATATAACTTGCAGCAACAGGGGTTTTTTTAATGTATCAGGTCTTTGTGGGTATTTCTGATGGATCAGTCTACTCATTGGTATTCTGCAGGGGCTCTACAGGAATTCAACTCATAGTTCTTCCATCAACACATTTTTTCAGCAACTTCTTAGCACGTCTGACGTATTATGAATATATTGTGGAATCAAAAATATCTCAGGAGTGAGACATACCCTTCTGACACTTGCCATATAAACTAAAGGTATTTTATTCTCATAGGAATCCCAGCATCCTTTTGAGAAATGTCACTCATAAGAAAAGAGAACCCTCTACCTTCCTTACCAAGCCTTTTAAATATCAAATATAGCACTTAAACATGTAATTAACTTCCTCTCAGTGCCAGGAGCTCATATAATGCTTCTTTTGATTAGAAAAATGTATTATTTTGCTATAGTAATGAGGTTTGCAGTGTTGCAAATATGAACACAATAAAATATTGTTTCCCTTCAGTTCTATTTCCATATACCACACTTTCTACAGAGCTGAACCCCAGGAAGACCATGGACTTTTCCTCTATCAATTTTTATGGAGAAATAAAGGTTTTAAAGCAAATTTGCTCTGTGCTTTTCATGGAAATTAAAGGACTTTTTCTTACAACTTAGTGAATTTCCTACTGAAAACCCCATATGTTATCAACACCCCCTCACAGATTAGGGAGCTGGAGGGATGGAAGCTGGAGTTAAATGTGATTGCCTGGGTAAAATCTCTTTATAGAAATGCTGAATATACTGGCTTTATAAAGCAGTAGCATCTTCATAAATCAAGGTATTTTTAAGATAGGTTTCCTTTGCTACAAGATCTGGTTTAATTCTTGCTGTCTAGTGATTACAGATTTTTGTGCAGCTTGAAGAAATGGCTTTGGTTTGCTCACAAAAGAATTGCCAGTGTTTCAGGCTCAGTTTGAGTAAAATTTCCTTTGTGATGGGGTCCTTCCTGTCTGGAGAAGGCTGCGCACTGAGTGTTTCAAAGGCAAGCTGGATGGAGGGGGCTGGACCTGTATCAGCTGGAGAGATGATTTAGCTTAGTAGTTCAGCTTAAACTGGAGGCTCAGGCTTCCACTCACCCCAGGCTTACCATGTCCAGGGAGTCAATAACCACCAGAGAGCTGTACCTGTGCCAGAGCATCATTTCCCCACCCGAATATTTGGGCTGGAGCCCTTGCTCTGAGTGATAAAAGCTTGGAGCTGATAAAAGTCTCCATGGGCCCCTGCAGCAATGAAGGCTGAGATAACATTCTTTAATGTGGTCTGCTGAAATGGATGTTGTATATTTTTACAACGGCTAATGCTGGGTATTAAGAGAGGAGATAAGAAATGGAGTGTTCCTTACCTCCACAGGGCCTCAAACCACCAGCAGCAACGTCACTTCCAAGGCTCTCAATGCCTCTGGGCCATCATGATTGATAATACAGGATGGAGGTATTTGCCATGCATCTGTCTAGTTTGTTTTCAAACCCAGTTTAACTTTGGATTCCATGATAACTTGTTGTGACTGCCACAGTTTCACTGGTGTTTTGAGGATACTTATTTCCATTGCTCATTTAAGATACTCTTCTCATTCCCTTTGAAGGTGACCCCTGAGCATTGTGCAATAAAAGCATCAGGATGGATGCATGAGTGAAGGCCAAAGGAGAGTCCAGCCAGGGACCAGAAGTTTTCCTTGGAAGAGGACAAGAGTAGGACACTGAGAGGCTTGTAAGACACCCCTGAGTACTTTCCCCAGACCCAGAAATATGCAACTTAAAGGATTCCTGACTGACTCAGTGTTTTTGTATTATACCGTTTTTTAAGGAATTTTTTTTCCATCGACTTGTCTAATTTCCCTTTGAACCCTCACAAATTTCAAGATCATTTTGTGGCAAGGAGTCTGGTAATTTAAATCTATGCTGTGTGATAAAACAGCTTAGTCCCTCCAGTGCACCTTTGCTGCTGCAAACTCCTACTGCAGTGGTTGGTTGTGTGTCCTTCAGCTTGCTTTCAAAAGCCTGGCACCTGCAGGTCTCTTTTGGTGCAGTTCTTACCACCCAAAGACAAAACAGCTGTGCCTCAGGCACCTTCTGCTTTCCACTGAGACACTACAGCTTTGCTTGGCACTCAGAGCCCCCAGACACCTCTCTTCCAGCTAAGAACACTCAGTTATTCTGTACCCTAAACACACCCAGAGAGCTCTGACACATCTATGGTGCATGACTTCTCTCTACAAAAGTCATGCCTATTCCCCTGATTTATCTGTATTTGTGTCCACTGATTATTTTATATTATAGCTTTAAATTATTTTCCTGGTATGGAAGTCAAATACACTCATCAGATAAACTAGCAAACAAACATATTTGCACTGGTACAGCAAATAGCTATTTCAGTCCAAGTAATAATTTTCTGGACTCCCTAGAGTCCTTTTTAATGTAGAACTGATTTTTAACAGAATTTCTCTGCTAGTGCAATTGATTCCAGTGATAGGTTACACACCATTGCAGGTAGTTTAGCAATTTGCTATTGGAATTCCTTTAAATTGAAAGCCTCCTTTGGCTTTCTTCCATCCACGTACCCTTCAGACAGACTGTAAACCAAAAATCTGGGGCTCACTGAAGAGTATCAGCTTGTGCAAATGACAGGGTCCTCTCTGGTTCTAGGCAGAATCGATGGTGGTGGCAGAGCTCGTGTGTCCTCCAAAAGGAACCCAACCTATGCACCCCAAACCCAATATAGAAACCAATCCAAATCCTGCATGGGGGCTGCTTCTGGGGGATTCAGTTCCAAACCTCACCAAGGCTTGGAAGCAAATGACTAATGAAGATGAAGCTTTAGACGACAGGTTTTTGGAAGAGTTTCAACTTAACCAAAGCAAAGCTCTGATCCTTGCTGGGATCTCTATGCTTCTTTGGTACACTTTACAATCTTGAAAATGCCCCTGTGTCCTTTGGGAGCAATGCACATGCCCAGTTTTGATTCTGTTTCTGTAATAAACTGAAATAGGAATAGCTCCATTTCCAGGGCACAAAAAGGGCTATTGGGTCCCCATCTGTGTGGCTGGAGGTTTAGGCGGTTTCTTAAGCTGCTTGTAGAAACATCCTCCAAACTCCTGCCCTTTTTCAAGAGGCCATTGCACAACATCTCCTTTACCTTGTCCAGGGCAGTGTGAGTCCACAGGGTGTCTGTATCTCCCACGTGCTCCCTGTCTGGAAGCTGGTCCTGGTGTGTGGCCGCTCCTTTGTTGGGTGGGAAAGGCGATGGTCACTGCCTGGAGAAATGGCTTTGGAAAGGAAGCTGGAGAGACAGCAGGGCACAGTCCTGTCTCCCTGCCCAGCAGCACAGCCTGGTCAGCAGCACTGGGAGGAGTCAGAAGCCCCAGCTCCCTTCTCAGCTTTGTTCTTCACCAGGGCCTGTGTTCCTGCAGCTGTGGCCATCTGGGTGGCCCTGGGCTCTCTGCGCTGTGGAGGGAGAGGTGGGCTCAGCCCATGGGGCAGGATGAGTCCTCAGGGGTGGCAGATGTCAGAGGAGTTTCCTGTTCCTCTCTTTTGACCAAGCAGGGGGCCTGGGGCAGCAGATCAGCTTTCAGACTATGGAAACCCAAACAGGAACCTGAATGGAGGCAGACTTTTTTTCAGATCTTTTTTTGTCCCTGCAGATGGGGATGTTTATAGACAGACTAAACAGAGCTGCAGTTTCCTCAGAGGGCATCCTGGGCAGAGGGACATATATGCCACCATCCATCATTAAACCCTCCATGCAGGGAGCTGTCCTAGAGACACATGGAACACAGCTCTGAAGGGCTGTATTTGGCCCCTTTAGCACTGGATTAAACCCCATTTGCTACCTTTGCAATCACCTGTGGCTGCAGCCAGCAAGGCAGAGTACCATGAACCTCACTCACTGTTCTGCATGGAAATGATAGTCTGTCACATAAGAAATAATTAGGTCTGCACGTGTGAAAAAGATCAGGGTTATACCACCAACCCTGCTCTCTCCTAATTTAAAGTGCCCAGTTTCTTCCAAATTAATGTTCCAAACTTGTTTCTGATATGCAGTGTGTGGGAGCCAGATATTTATACACCCATCCTTTTGTTCTCTCCACCTCAAGAAAATACAGGCTCTGTGTGTATCAGACAGCTGGGTACTGTCTGGGGTCACGAAGATGGCACACACTGACCCCTCCCTCTCCTTTGGAGAAATGACCTAATCAGGGGACGAGTCCTGACTATCACCCTCTGCCTCCTTCAGACCTGACACCACACCAGTGGCCTCTTAAGAGGAAGACATTTGCAGATGACAAATAGGTGAGGGAAAAAGGGAGCGTAATGAGGGGAGGAGGTGCGTGGGGGAAGAAAGCAAGCAGCAGTGCTCATTAGAGGCACAGGGAAATGATGCCTTTCATACCTGCTTTGCTCCCTTTTGCTCCCTCCGTTCTTCAGACAAATGAGATACCCACGGTGCACGCAGCGCGCGGGCGTGCTTCCTCAATTATTAATGGGAGATGCTTTGTTTTATTTAATGCCTTGGTTTTGATTAGTTTATTCTCCAGGGGTATGCTTTTTCTTCTTCCCTCCCTTGTCTCCCTGTTTCCTCTTCCTTTCTTTGATCTACCTCCAATTCCATTTTTTTCCTCACAGGAATGATGCACTGATGCTGCTGCTCTTGCCATCAGGTGCTCTGCTCACCCGGGCTCAGGTGAGTCAGGCAGGCACAAAGGGCCATTCACTGCCACAGCCCCTTCTTGGGAGAGACTGAGCCTTGCTAGGAAATAATGAGAACTGGCAGGTCTGATGATCCAAAGCCGAGAAACATATGCCTGGGCTTCCTCTTTCATCTCTGTAATTGGGTTTTTCTACTCCTGTCAATTAGGGCCCTTTTCCTGTTCCTCCTGCCCCGGTGAGTCTCCTTTCTCAGTGTGAGTGTCTGAATGGCTGATCACAGGGGTGGCCCGGGGTAACTCACACCAGGGTGATGCACAGAGGTAGGTTTGTACAGGATCACAGGATCCCACTGGAAAATCCCACAGTTACTTTGACACAAGAGGGAGGACTATTTCTGCCACAGAGAGATGACACTTCTGGGCTCAAGGAAGTGCAGGTCTTCTTTCCTCCTATCTCCAGAATGCCTGGATGCTACAAAGACAAGGCAATGTATTTTTTCCTACTTCCACTTCCAGCTGTGAAGTTTATCTCCAGTGGTACATTTACAAAGGATTAGTCTTAGCTGCAGCAAAACCCACTGCTCCTGCCCCAGTGATCAGAGAGTGGCTTAAAGTAGGCAGCATCTCCTCTGGGAGAGCAGTGTCTGACTCCTCACCTCCCCTCGATTCAACCTTGCACCTTTTCTCAAGCCCTGGCCCCAGCTCTTGACACCAGGGGCCACGAGGCTGCACACAGCAGGCCAGAGCCAAAAAACTCTGCTGTAATCCAGCCTGGACATCCTGTCTGCTAGTGGGAAAATGTCAAACTGAACAGCTCAGGAGCTGGTGAAAACCGTGAGGGCTACGTTTTAAATTCTGCCAAATAATAGCTCATCTCGTTTTTCAGCAGGACAAAAACTCTTGACTTTTATCTCCAACACAGACAGCAGCTCATTCCAAAGGGGAATGCAGGGCTGGGAACCTCAGCTGTCAGGCTGGAGGCAGTGACTCTCTGTCAGCACTCACCCCTGTGGTCACCAGCACAGTCACCAGTCTGCACAGGCTGGAAAACATTGAGAATTTTTTCCATGAAATGGATTTGAAGATAATTTTGTCCCATAAAAGAAAGAGAGGCAAAAGCTATTAACTTTGAAAAATACTTTGAATTTCACATTGCTTAAGACGACCTTCCCCCCCCTCCCATTTTTATTGTAAAGGTAATGTGAAAAAAGATTATTATTTTTAGTTTTTTCTCAGCAATCTCCCAAAACAAGATTTGAAAAGGGTTACTTGAACATCAGTGTATGCAAAAATTCCAGTTACAAATACAGCTGCAGAAAGCTGAAATCACCCTTCCTTCCTCTTGCTCTCTCCTTGTACTTTTTGATCCAGTGTTCGGAATTCTGTTGAAAGTACCTGATATTTTGTGATTCGGGATAGATGTGAGCAGACAGAAAACAGCTGCTCCAGGACTGTTCAGGACTCTGCATTTCATACCTGTGTGCAGTTATGGATCCAGCTGCATCCAAACCCTCTGCAATCTTCCAATTGGAAGGATGCTGATTTTTCAGAGAATCTATATTACTATAGATTACAGATACTGCAGCTAAAGCTCTCCTCTCTTAACCACACACAGTGCAGTTGCAAATTAGACTTAAAAGATTGCTTTGTATGTTATATATAGAAAAAAAATTGAGGGAATTTTACTGCCAGGCTGTGCCCAAAAGTGACACATGGGGTAGAGGTGGCTGTGCACGTCTCTGCATGTAGGAACATGAGCCACATGCTCTTTATCCTTCACCAATTTTTCACCCGAAAAAAATACTGCAATGGCCAAGTACTGTCGTATTTCATACAATGCTCACCTTTGCACAACCAAATAGGTTTATCTGAGTAGCTGTCAGCAGCAGACGTGGGGGTAGTTATACATCAGCCTTGCTGTTTAAAAAAAATAATGTGGTCAGATTCGGAGAAGACAAATTATTTCACAAGCCTCAGCAGCAATTAAATGTGTATTTAATTTTCATATGATGTATTGCAGGTGTCTGAAGGGCCTGTTGCTGTCTCCCTGTCTGTGCACATGATTCCCTGGATCTGCTCTCCAGCAGGAGCAGTCGGGGGGATGCAGCAGAGGATCACAGGTCCCTCCCCAGACCTCTGCTCGGAGCACACCTGCAGAGATGGGATGGTTTTCCTTTCCAGCCATTCGTGGGCCCTGTGAAGAGGAAGCACAACTTGGACAACATGGGAAAGGGGCTTCCCAGAATCCAGCACTGGAGTAATTAATGTTCCTGAAGACTGAACTCCAAGGAGTCTGTGACTGAGAACAGACATGCACTGATGTGTCTGCTTAATCAGGGCAGAGTAATGAACAGGTCCACAGAGTCTGTACGGGTCCAATTCCACTCGGATGCTGTGACTAAAATTACACCAGACTCTGCTGAATATTGAGGAATTATTCTAATTTAAGAAAAAGTGCCTTACCTGCAGGGGACTGACACCTCTCTGAATCTAATGGGAGCAGGTGAAAACGAGAGAAGAAAACTGAATACCGCAGCTCAAGTCTTCTGATGACACACAACAGTATAGTTAAGATAAAATCTTTAAAGCTATCTCAAGGTAAATAAGCTGCTGTTCTTGCTGGCCACTCTACCCAACCACCTGGAACATAAAGAACAAGCCATAAAATCAGGTTTTAACCTGGACCTCTATATCTGTCAGAGGACAATGGCCTGAATAATAAGCTCACCCTTAAAGCTCTAGCTGGTCTCATGCTGCCAACCCATTCTTGACAAAGTGATGATCTGCATAATAGTTTTTGGAAAAATTGGCAACAAAACAGGCTGTGTAATTTTGAAATTTAGCCCTGAACTCTCTTTAATAATAAGTGAGGGCATAATTTTAAGTATTGGGCCTTTAAATCGTTTACACCTTTAAAAACAAATAGGGTATTTGTATAATAGTTTACATTTGCTGCCCCTCCCAAGCTTTCTCATTTATTTCCTCTTCTCCCATCATCTCAATTACCATAGAAAGTGGATAAATGCCAGCGAAGACAGACGCAGCTCCCGACATCCTGAATGCCCAGGAGGAAGGCGGGTCCCTGGGGGGCCAGGAGCCTGAGTTCAGTGTAAATTCAGGCGAAGCAGGGGAGGGACCAGCACCTGGCTCTTTCACACTCGAGAGAATGATCTAATTGCTGGCTATTAGTCCTCTATGTGACTCAAAAACCTGTCTGTGCCTCTCACTAAATATTAACCCAGGACATAATCACTGGGAATGGGAATTAGGTGCTGAAATGGTGCAGTAGAACTGGCAATAAGCAGAAAGTCAGGGGAAGAAATCTGTCCCTGTCCTTTCTCTTGTACATTGGTTGTCTACAGGAAGCACAATGACACAGCTGAAGTTTGTTTGGCCACAACAGCCTCAGGATTTTCTGCCCCAGTTTTCAGGCACATCAGATTCTGCTTTGGCAAGCAGACCTGTTATCCAGAAGAGGCATCACTGCTACTCCAGAAATGCAAACATCAGTTTCAGAATTAAATTCCTGCTTCCCAAGGCTGTGATGCTTTTCTGAGAACTGCCCCCAGATGCCCAGGTCACATCCCCTTCTCTTCTAGCTGGTCTCAAATACCTCTCTTGATCTAACTGGTCTGAGTGCTGACCATAAGCAAATTCTGACCCCTAGGAACCAACATCAGAGAGACGAGGGAGATGAAAACCACAGAACACACAGCTTTTGTAGAAATGAAGGGCTTTGCCATCTCCTTCAACCTTCACCAACTCTTGCTCAATAAGATTCAATATGCTATAGCCATGAAAAACAGCAGAGATGTTGATTTCCCACTGTAGGTCTTATTTTTTTTTATCTTCTTTCCAGCTTGTCTGAAATCCTCTGATCTGCTTCACTAGGTCTTGACAGCTCCAGCACCTCGGTGGCAGGAGAAGGAGCCCTCTGAGGAACAGCTGACACCTCCCCGTGTCCAACCCTGCCACTCCCAGGTCCCGCTGCCTCCTGGTGTGGCCCCATCTGCGGCAGGTGGTGGGAAGCTGTGCTTGGGAAGGGCAGCAGATGTCTGGGCAAAGCCAGAGCCTGTGTCAGCATCCCACAGCCAGGCTGGGTCCTCTCCACCTCCTGTCCCCGGTGCTCCCCCGGGAGGCAGATTCCTCTTTCCATCCCGCATAAACACGGGCACGTCGTGCTGTGCTGGTGGCAGCGAGTTAAATGGAGCACCGGTGTTCCAGAATTGAGAAATGTGTGCTCGCAGGAGGCAGCAGAGAAGGAATGGCTTTGAAGTTTAGCTTCAATGCGTCCCTCTGGGGCTTTTCGTGATGGGGTTTTTTTCCTTACACTCGTTTTTCGCTTTTTAAATATATGTATTTTAACTGGCTGTGCAAATAAATGAGGATCTGGGAGAGGATCTGCCACAATACAGAAAAGAAAGAAGTTTCTATGCACCAGACAAAGAAATAAAACAGGAGAGGACGTGGTGCAGCCCCTTCCCTTGGTAGCAGTCATTCATAATCCCAGGCTGGAGCGGTGGTGTTTGGGTGTTCCCACCTTTCCGTGGTGCACGTCGCTGCACCCTCGTGTGTTTGCTATTTGCAGCTCATAATTGAAAATTTTCTCTTGCTTAAAAGCCCCAGGGAGGAAATACCAAAAAGGGAAAAATCTCCAATTTGCTACCAATCCCAACTTCAGAGGGAAGCCACCCAAAACCCTTCCAGTCTTTCCTGTGGGCTGTAGGGTCAAACATAAAGTGTTCCTCCAGGATCTGAAGTCCAGGTCGTTAATAGACCCTCTAATTTGCGATTAAAAAAAAAAAAAAAAGAAAAAAAGCAGTAGGAGGAAAGAGGTTCTTGTTCTATTCCATAAGATTGTATTTGTTTCCTAACTGAATTAAAAATCAAAGCAGAATATATTGTCTTCAAATGAAAGCAATTTTTTGAAACTGTCTTTCCAAATTTGTGGGCATTTTAAAAAATCAAAACAAAGAAAAATATAGTGTTAAATTGATTAAAACAAACTGAGATCACTCAGTGCTGTGATGGGCACAGTACTTACTCTTTTATATCTTCTCTTTTCAGACTGGAGACCAGAGAAGGAAAAAAAATACTCATTAGATGATGAAGAGCAAATCAGAACTGCTTCAACACTGGAGCTCAACACATTCTGAGAGATTTTAAGGTCATCTTGCTAGACAGAAAAGGAAATGATTACAGGAAATATTACACTTCATGCTTCTGCAGCTGGATTAAGTGTTTTATTACTTACCACTGAGGACACTTCTGTTTGACACAAATATATTTGTTAGAGTATTTTATTAAATTACAGCAAACATCTGAATTCAGAGTGGGGCTATTGAGAAGCTAAATGTAAGAAGAATTGACATTACAGTGTCTCAGCAGCAGTAAAGCCGTAATCAGTGTTGACAGATATTACTCATGTGCTTTAGGCTCAACAAGAAGCTGTTCAGATACCACCATGGAGAAGCAGAAAAGGATGAATTATCAGGAGTTCCCTAGGAACACAGCGCCATGGAGAAAGGCTCTCCAGAGACACTTCTCCCTATTTTTCACCAACAGCTCTACAGAACCGAGGGCTGTATGTAAATAACTGGTAAACCCTTTGGTATTTAGAAAGATTCGGCATATTTGTTAATAGTTCTGCCTCCTGACCATACAGGACTGCAGAGACAGCTTATCCATCATTTTCAAAGTCTCTGGCCCCTGAAGCTGTAGACAAATTGTAGGCAGAAAATGAAACTATCCTACTGAGTGTTTTTGAAGCAAATTTTTAAGGCTTGTTTCATTAATTTTTAAATTACCATTTGATTTTTTTGATGTTTGGAACCAGTAATTTTAGATCCTTGATTTGCTGTTTCTGGCAGGAGGATCAGGAAGGGCTGGTTGCTGGTGCCTGCTGTACCCCAAGACCATCTGCAACAGTTTGGCAGGACCAAATCCCAGCTCAGGGCCCCTGAAGGACAGCAACTCATTCTTCCCTTCTGCCTTGGACATGGGAGGCAGGAAGAGAGGTATAATCCAGTATCAACAATGGGGGATCCCCAGTGGGATCCTCTTATTTAAGTAATTGTTAATTCCAGGCCAGAAGGAAATTCTATTCAGCAATAATTAAACTAGTGTTCTGTAACAACGTGGGTGCAGTATGATCCCATTTTTTCGTTAGCTCTCACATGAGAACTGCTGTGCAGGGAACATTTTTCACATCTCCAATATGTTAGAGGCATTTTCAAAGGGTTAAGGGCCTCTTGCTCATCACAGGACAATGAATTTCCCAGAGGAACATTCTCAGGCTTATCCCTTATTCCTGTCACTCTGCTTTGTAGTCCTGGGAGTCATTAGTGCACAGGTACATCTCAAGACATTTTTGCAATGCCTTAGGAATTGCACAACTGAGATTACTTCCTCTCTCCAGCATGCAAATCATCCCTAAAAGGGTTTTCCTGGAAAACAATTCCTTACATTCTTTCCCAAGGGTATGTGCTCTTTTATGTGTCAGGGATCAAAATGCTTATGTGGCAATGCATAAGGAGATATTTAAACCCAGTGTACTTTGAGATGGCAGCGGCTTTTTCTTAGCTTCATTTTTTCTCATTCTTTTTCCCCATTCATCTATTGATCCAGAAGCTCAGGGGAAAAAAAAAAAAAATAACACACCACATTTAAATGGTTGTTCAATGCCTTAAAGTGCTGATACCAGCCAGTTTTTCTGCAAAATTCACTTGGGCACCAGCTGTTTACCTGTAACTTCTTGTTGGGGACAAGTTTTTTCCTTTATCGACTCCTTGTACTTTCATTTTCCTTACTGAAAGTTTGCATGTAGTGAGGGGTATCTCCTGCAGAGAGCTCCATCCCACGCGGGTCAGTGGTGCAGGATTATCCTCAGATGTCTGCAGCACTTCTGTTGAAGTCTCTTGACCACAACAAGCTTGTCCTTTAAGTCTCCAGCCCATAATGAGCAGCAGGTGCCAGATGTATGAAACAAGGTACGACATATTTGCTCCTAATTAAAAAATCCTCTTGAAGTATCCAAACCCCTCGAGGATTTCCAGGGATCAAACCCAACTGAGGACCCTCACTCAATTGCATCTCTCTGAAGACAGACACAGGTGATCTTCCCAAAGTTAAATGTCCTGGATGGCGATGTTGGATGCATGTTCACGTTCCAGGGATTTTGTTAGGAATTAAAAGCCAAGACCCAGGTCACTGATAAATTGCAGTTTGGCCATTCACATCAGGACTGAGATTTACATAATTACGCAAGAGGCAAGAGCTTTGGTGACCAACACACAGAGCATTTCAAAGTCTCCAATAGTTTGTGAGTTCAGACAGACCACCAGCACTTTGGGCTGGGTCTTCTGCCTGCTGTGCCAGAGTGGAGGGAGCTGCTCCATTGACCAACTCCACAGGGAGTCCTTCCTCCAGACTTTGTTTAGCTGTTTCACAAAAATAAAACAGTTACAGTTGAGGCAGGATTTCTAGTTCCTGGAAGTCTCCCTCAAAATGAAGCTGACTGATGAAATCCTGCATTGTTTTTTCCTGGTGTTAGCGACCCCAAGACAAAGCCACTGGAAATGATAGCACCATGTAGAGAAGTTCAAGGGTCTAATGCAACAAAGGACCTGTGTGTTCAGCTCTTTTTCTCCTTTACAGGAGAAAAGTCTTATTCTTTTTTAGTTTCCTCTCTGGAGAGAGCTTTATTTAAAATTCTGTTTCTACATCCTTTTTTTTTCTTTAGTGCCTTTGGGCCTTGAGAAGTCTGGAAGCACAAGAATTCAAACTTCAAGGAGGTTGTTTAGAAAAAAAACTTCAGTGTGCTGCAGCATTTTGTAAACCCCAGATGCAGGCTGGTGCCTTTGATTATTCATACATGCCATTCAGGCTCTGCCTCTGTCAAACATTTTTTATTTCCACACCATTGGATGAAAAATTCCCCATCCAGCAGTTGCCCTGTGAAGCAGAAAATGCTAATGTTTGTGTCTGTTGCAATGTACCTCTGGCAGGAAAAACAGAGGCTCTGCGCAGGGAAATCTTAGTGTTGTCAACCCCTCCTTTTCAGGTAGAGTATGCACCTATGTCATATTTTTATATAATCACTGTAGGTTGGTCTCAGCAGAGAACAAAGAGCTTAAATTTATGGCTTTCCTGACTGTGGTTGTCCCCTGCAGCTCATTTGACTATTCATCATGCTCCACACCAGCAGCCCTTCTTACAGCTGAGGATGTCACCTATCAGAGGATAAACCCTTTGGCCATGTCATAAATTTAACATTACACATTAAATATCTGTATTATTATAATACTGACATCAGATGTTTTATATGTATTAAATCTTTAGAACTCCGTACAAAGAGATTTTGACTGTCATGTCCTCCTCAGGCTATAGCTCCAGTAATTATACAATATTCCTCTCATAATGGATGAGAGTTTCAACTGGTTGAAAAGCCAGAATCAGTGCAACAGCACTACAGCAGCTCTGCCAATTCCCCCCATGACGGACTGGCAGGACCTTCCTCCCCTGCACCCCTTATCCAGCTCTCCAGGGCTGAGCCCCAGCTCAGCTTTACCTGCGAGCTCGGGCAGCACAGCTCATCTGGCAGGGGAAGGAGGTTTGGTCCTTGCTGGCCTTGGAAAGGCTGGGAAGTTGCAAATTCCACAGACAGCGTGGAGGTCTCCACCAGGAATGTTTTCTTGGCCTGGGCTGCCATATAACTTCCAGCTGTTCCCATCTCTACTCCCCAGGAAACCCTGGAAAGGGCTTTACCTGAGGTGACAGTCACCACTGGCACTTAAAATGGGACCAGATACCAATGTTGAGGCAACTCAAATCTGCCAATGCCCTTCCTAAGTAAGCCCAAAAGAAGAACCCAGAAAAGCAAGAGAGGTACCCAGCTGAAGGGTGAGGAATGTGCTGGAACAGGCTGATCTGAGAGGCAGTGAAATCTTATCCTTGGAGATGGTGGAATCATAGAATATCCTGCAACAAAGTGGGCCCAGAGGGATGATCAAGTCCACTGAGATAATAAAAACTCAGCTGGAGGAGGCTGTGAGTGACCTCCCCTAAGCTGGCCACGATTTCAGGGTGCATCAGAGACATCCAGAGGTCCTTTCCAACCTGAATTATGCTACAAACTCAGGCTAACAGACGGGATAAGATAAGGCCCACAGGACAGACAAATAAGATTGGGGTTGCCAACAAAAGGTCTTGCTCTTCACCCTCCAAAAGACAGGGGGAGAGGGATTTGCATCTCAGCCAGTGTCATGTTATGGTTTGATTTTCCAGAGAGAAAACACAGCTTGAGAACAAGTGTATTTATTTGATTTTCATTAGCTAGGCACAAAAATAGCCCATGTCAGCTGAACTCTCCTCGTGCTTTTCAGTTCTACAGATTTTTCTCAGAAAGCTTCCAAAATTTAGAAATATTCCCAGGCAACCTTCCAAAATTCAGAAAGCAGAGAATATTGAACACTATTTTCCTTCTTCTAGACTCCCTCATTAATTTTAATCAGCAGGGAATATATTTTCAAAGTGGCACTAAGAGGCAGACAAATCACGTTGAAAAGTAAGGGTATTTCCATCCCTAAATCACCATGACCAGCTTTAAATCATACCTGAAGGCAGCTCATTATTCTGCCCAGGCAAAGAGCAAGGCAGAGGGAAAACTCCAGGTGCCAGAACAAGTCTGAGGATTTTTGGCTTGAGGAACCCACATTTGCATATGCCTAGGAAGGATCCCAGGAGCAGGGTCCCCATCCCTGGGATCTGTGTCTCACAGGAGCTCTGTGTAATCTTCTTTTTGCTGCCCACTCCCTGGAGTACCCACTCCACACAGCCTCAGAGTCTCTGTTTTTTAACGCAGGGTAGAAGGACAGATGTTAACTCCACAGGTCTACACCTATACGAACAATACATCAGCCAAAATGGCATCTCAATCCATATCTTCTCACTCCAGAGACAAGATGTCAGGTTAATTGGTGCTCTGGACTTGTGTTCTCATGCTGCATTTTTGTTTTAATTACACCTCATTAATTTTTGCCTTCTAATCTTAGAAACAGCAGCGAGAAACCCAGATACTCCCTCCCATTTTTAATGCACCTTTGTTTCTTTCCATTCTGGGTACGTGACATGCACAACACATTGACACCAGAACACTTGGTACCAGAAAGCCAAGACCCAAGCACAAAAGCATTTATTCTGTTGACTTCCCACTGAGCTCAGTGGGATGCTCAGAGTCTCACCAGGAGCAAAGAGCTGCCATGGTTGGCTGAATGGGAGCCCAAGGAGGAGGCCAGGACCACACAGTGAAGTAGAAAGTGCTCCAAGAATAAAACCCAGGAGCTTCCTGGCTCTTTGTTCCCCATTCAGGACACAGGATCAGGCTTCCTCTCTCCACTGATTTAATGCAAGAGCAATGAGGGATGGCACAGAAGCATGACTGGGGGATGGCCTGTGCCTCTCTGCATTCACAGTGACTGATGTTCCAGGTAACCAACACAGAATATATTTGAGGAGAGGGATGTGACAAATCTGAACACACCTAACTGAAAGAAAATAAAACTGCACAAATAACTGGCTTGAAATCTAAGATTTTAAATAATTAAACACGTAAGTCACAGTATTATCTGCTACAGTGATATGTGATGAAAACAACAGACTTCAGGAAATAAGACATTTCTAGATTTTCAGGAGTATTAACAACTTTGAATGAGGCACAACGTTTCCTCAACCCTCCTTACAAAATAGGAATGTTAAAACACATAAAAAAGAACACCAAATTTTTAACAGAAGAAACTGTTAAAGTGGCCCTTCATGACACAAAGCTTTTTTTTAGCACAAAGGAAAAGAACAAACTACATATATGAGATGACCCAAACAGCTGCCTCTGCTTTGTTTTGCTTTATGAATTATCCTGAGGCAGTTTCCCCCGGCACAGATGCAAAACCTCACACTGCACGAGCTCTGCTCGCACTGCTGTGGGCTCCAGCCACGCTTAAACACAACCGAGAGTCCTGGAACTCCTCGTGTGCAGAGCACCCTCTGCAAACAGCTCGAGCACCTCCTGGAAAACGCTGACATTCACACAGCCTGTAATGCAAATATCTCTGAACTTAAATATCAGCCCAGATATTCCTGAACTGCCTTCGGTGCTCTTTCCATGAGATAACCCCTGCTTCAAAAGAGGTGAAAGCAATAATCAGTCAGTCATGGCTGGAAGAAGGATCAAGCATGTCTGCTAGTCCCATCCTTCCCATGTTTGAGATAATCATGGCATTTTGAAGACAATGAGTGGTTTTTGAAACTTCCTTGGCTGAATTCTGGCTTTTATGAAGAGAGCTGCTTTGAAGAAGCTGCACATACAAAATGCCTTCACTGAATAGCATCTCTTAACTATGTAGGCATTTTCTTAGATGATTTCCTCTTATTCGGAAGCTTAGCTATTCCAAATATCTTCAATTTTATATTAGCTTAAATTCAGGGATGTCATCATTGCTGCATATTAACTCACTGGTAAAAAAATCCAATTACAAACTCATCCTAGAATCCAGAATGAAATGCAGCAGATAGTGCTAAAATCTTTAGGAATTAGAATAACTGCTGATAAAAAAGCCATTATCTTTTCCTGAATGCTTGGTTGCACAAATCCAACTCAAGGTGAGAACAAACAAATTTTGGGGAACTTCTTTGGCATAAACTTGTTGACAAGGGCCTATAAAAACAGCTTTTCAGAAGCATTGCGCAGGCCTGAAATCTTGCAGCAAAAGGATGAAAAAGATATCAGAGATATTGAGCCTTAATTCCCTCTTGGGCTCCTCTATGCACAACCCTACCTACCAGGATGTCTTAAAAACTGGGAATGGAAAAAATACGTGGTCTCAGAAAACCACAACTTAATGTAGCTTGGCAGGGTTGAAATGCCCTTGAAATGGCAGGTGGAAATCCAGGATCCCTCACACATTCCTATTTGGATGGGATCAATGAAAGAATGATGCTTTCCCTGATAAAAATAGGTGATGCAGGATCTCTGGTACCAAGGCAACCTGCTGTTGGAATTTCTTCCATTTCATTGAATAAGTCAACTTGGGTCAAGGGACACCTTCTGTGGAGCAAGCCACGTCACTGCTTGGCCAGCTGCTCTTGTCCCTGTCTCTGGAGCATGCCCACGCTGGGGAAGGCAGGCCAGCGCCACTGGAGGGGGAGATGAGGCTGGGAAGCAGCAGGTTAGTTCCTCAACCAAGGTGAGGACAAGAACATCTGCGCCTGCTTGATGCTGTTGGGATGGCACAGCTGTGGATTTCAGCTGAGTCTGCCTAGAGGCACAGAGTTCAGCCAAAAAATGGGCAGCTGAGAGTCTCCACTTATGGGAGCAAACCTCTCTTTGGTAAGAGAACCCATAACATTCAGCAGCTTCATTAAAGATCCCCTCACTGCTCCCCTGGAGGGTGGAAAGCTCAGCACAAAGGGGCACTGTCTTCCGCCTGATGGAAGAGTGGCAGTAGCAGCTCAAATTCGACTGGAGCCT
The DNA here is from genome assembly GCA_013400735.1 of Pomatostomus ruficeps. Classification (NCBI taxonomy): domain Eukaryota; kingdom Metazoa; phylum Chordata; class Aves; order Passeriformes; family Timaliidae; genus Pomatostomus; species Pomatostomus ruficeps. The sequence continues at coordinate 36,312 of VYZT01021114.1, forward strand.
TTTCCCAATTATCAAAACCAGGTTGTGTGAAAAGTCCATCTGTACACCCAGCCAAAAACGTTTTGCACCTAAAAGTCATTTTGAAAAAGAAGAGATCAGTAGCTTTGGAATAAGGAAGCTCTTGAAACCAGAAATCCAAGATGAACTGAAAGAACAGTTTTTTAATCCAAAGCTCCATATACAAAGAAGTAAATTTATATTGCAGTTGAGGCCACAAAAACCCCCAAAATTATCAGTGGCAGATATGTAGTTCCAGCTGCAGACAAGAGTGCAAAAACAGTTCACTGCTAAAAGAGGCAGAAATTGCCATAAGTATTCTAAAGAGCTTTTCAGTTTGCTGGTTTGAAGTGATTTCACTCCAGTCAGTGAGGGTGAGACATAAACACCAAGTGGCTGGAAAATTTAAAAATGCACACAGAGGTATTTTTAGGGAACAAACTCTCAGCAGGTCTCTTTGGTCATGTACCTTGCTTGTCAAACAAACAATGTTGGAGGAGAACAGCTCCACAGCTTTGCCAGCCTACTTGCTAGAGGAAGCTGCACTGTTAAATACTTGTTTTGTGAAACGCCCAGATTTCCCCTGATCTACAGCCCAGGAATGGAAAATGGAAAATGCTACAGGTAAAGCAACAGCTGGAGCTCTTCTGAGGTGATGAGACAGCAGAGGATATAGAATCATTCAGGTTGGAAAAGACTTTTAAGATCATTAAATCCAACTGTTAACCCAGTGCTATCTGGGCCAACACTAAACCATGTCCCCAGGTGCCACATCTACACATCTTTTCAATGCCTCCAGGGATGGCGACTCCAACACTTCCCTGGGCAGCCTGTTCTAATGCTGGGCAACCCTTCTAGTGAAGAAATTTTTCTAATACTCAATTTAAACCTCCCCTGGTGCAACTTGAGACCATTTTCGCTTGTCCTATACATGGAAGGAGAGCGCAGCACCCACCTGGCTACACTCTTCTTTCAGAGAGCTGTAGAGAGTGAGAAGGTCACTCCTTGAGACTCATTTTCTCCAAGTTAAACACCTCAAATTTCCTCAGCTGCTCCTCACCAGGCTTGTGCTGCAGACCCTCTCCCAGCTCCACTGCCCTTCCCTGGACATGCTCCAGCACCTCAGTGTCCTTTTTGTAAGTGAGGGGCCAGAACTGAACACAGCAGTCAAGGTGCGGTTCCTGATGTCCCTCCAGTCTGGCATTATCCTGGGAAGCTGTCCGAGGTCTTTTTCAGCAGGAGTGGTCAGAATTCCCCGGTGGCCTTGTGATGAGCCCTGGGGAGAGCAGTTTGCCCAAGGAAAGGCAGCAGAGATGCAGCTCAGGATAAGGAGCCTCGTGCCACACTCTCTCTGCCAGAGAGGAGCTCACCATTTCCACCTGCATCTTCCAGTCTGCTGCTGCGAGCCCAGAAAGGCTTGGAGGAAGCAGTTTTAACTGGAGTTCATGGTCCAGGGTGGACAAACCACCATGAACGTCTGCTAGTAGAGCCCTCAAGGAGTTCAGGAGTGGCAGGGCTTGTTTCCCTGCTTTCTGCAGGACCAGTAAGCTGTGTCTACAGCACCCTACATCCCCCCTGCAGGGACAGAGAGGCTTTACATAGCACCAGTGGGCACTCCCTGGGCTGGATATGAGGCTTAGGCCACACAGCAGGGACACCCAGAGACTCTGTGTTAGAAAAAATATCCCCTGCACCTTTGTGCTAGACATACCTTCATGCTAGACACACCTTCCAGCTTTCAGACCAGACCAGGATACAACCCTGGACACATCCTTTTCACTGTATTTCAAGCAATTCTCCCCATTTTAATTTGTAATTTAATCTGCATGGGGTTTATGGGCCAAAAGAGAGGTGTTCTGGCTTAGAGGGTATGTGGACAGTCAGTGTGGTCCAGGTTGTGTGTGGACCGAGCTGGAGGGCTGCAAAGTGTGCACAGAGGAGAAAGGAGGCACACGGGGGTGCAGAGGGCAGCAGCCCCCCAAAGGGAGCAATCTCTCCATTGCAGGCAGATGGCAAAGACTGGAGAAAGAAGAGAGTGTGTTCACACCTAGGGAGATGATTTGGATGCAGGCAGGGAAATGTGGCAGGGTCTGGCCGATTTGGCTGGGCTGCTGCTCGTTGTTATAGCAACAGGAGGAGCCTGCTGCCAGCCGAGAGGATGGAGTGAGGATGGGGGACATTTTTAGAAAGCAGAGTGTTTCAATGGGTAGAGAGAGAGAGAAGTTGTAGGTATGGAAACCAAGATGGCAAACGCAGACGGATGAGTGGGATATGTGGGAATGGAGAACTCTCCCCACCTGCATTCTGATGGTTCCATTGCCCTCCTTCCCTGGGGCAGAGGAAGGGTCTGGCTGTGGCCTCTCTCCTGCTGGAAAGGGCTGCCATCAGTGCCCTCCGAGGTGACAGCAGGATGTGGTGTAGCCAGTGGAAGGGGGCACAGGGGGGATAGCACAGGGACGTGCTTGCTGCTGGAATTGCAGCAGGAGGTAAATCCTCTGCAACGACCCCAGACTGCAACAGGGGTGGCTGTCGCCATGTAAGGTGAAGGATCAGCCACGGGAGCGGGCTGTTCCAACACAACCCTGGCTTATCTCATCTCCAAATCGTCCTGAGAACGCCTTGGATCTCTGCAGGGATCTGCCGGTGGATAGCCCGGGAAACTCCACAATAGCCATCCCTGACCTCTCCATGGCAAACCAGACTGAGCGTTTTAACACAAGGCACCAAACACCCCCTTGTGAACCCAGCTCCTGAGTTACCGAGGTCTTGAAACACACTCAATCAAGGCTTTTTAACACGGTGAATCAGCGAGGTCTTAGCGGAAGTGTTAATGACATTTGCATAACAAAAATCACGAAATAATAACGCATTCCCCCAAGAGAGCATCAGACATTCGGTCTCGCCAGGCCAGCGCTGCGGTGCTTTCAGGGGGAAGCTTTGGAGGAGGAAGGAAAGGCAGCCCCTCCATGCCCCGCTTTGCCCAGGAGAGGGCAGCAGCCGGTGGGAGTTGAACGCGGGGCTGCGGGAGCATCCCGGCCCTGGCAGCTGCGCGCTGGGTCAGAACCTGGGTGAGAAAACACCTGCACGGCAAATCCTTCCAAGAGGCTTTTTATGGCTTTAAGGAGGGCAATTTGAGTTTGCCCACGTATTGCTTCTATGTATTTCAGGCTTCTTGCTAATCACAGGATGACTTGGGTTGCAAGGGAATTTAATCATCACCCAGTTCCAACCCCCTGCCATGGGCAGGGATGCCACCCACCAGACCAGGTTGCTCAGGGCTCCATCCAGCCTGGCCTCGAACACTTCCAGGGATGGGTCATCCACAACTTCTCTGGGCAGCCTGTTGTAGTGACTCAGCACCCTATGAGTTGAGAACTTCTCCCTAACACTTAACCTAAATCCTCCTCCTTTAGTTTAAAACCATCCCCCCTGTGACTATCTACCCACATGAAGAGTTGCTCCCCCTCAATTTTGTCAGGCCCCTTTAGGTACTGGAAGGCCACAATGAGGTTTCCTCAGAGCCTTCTCTTCTCCAGGCTGGACAACCCCAGCTCTCTCAGCTTGTCTTCCAAGGAGAGACTGCTCCTGCCCTCGGATCATCTTTATGGTCTCTGCACCCACTGCAACAGCTCCATGTCCTCCTTGTGCTGGGGACCCCAGGGCTGGATGCAGCCCTCCACGTAGGGTCTCACAAGGTCGGGGCAGTAGAGAAGGAATCAAGGAACAAACTTTTGCCATCTCCTTTTCAGCCCCATAGGGTTTTTCTCATCACGGTCCTTCTTTTTAGGTAGGGCTCCGAGATAAAAGTTTTGAGATGTCTCTATTGGTTTCTCATTTATGCTCTGTCAGACAGCCACTCAGAATTTTTATTCCCACCTGTTCCTGGTCCCTGCATACCCAATATTTCCCATTTCCACTGTTCACAAACTAGGGGCTTGGGCTGGGTTTTCCTCCATGCAGCAGTAGTCAGCCTCCAACACCCATTTTCAGATCCATCCCAAGGATTCTTTGCTAATTAAATGCCTTTCATTACAAACCAGCCCTGGGAAATAATCCAAAGGCAGGGAGGCCTGAATAGGCAGGAAGAGCTTGGGGTAAAAGGAGACAATAGGAAAGGAATCAAAAACACAATGAGGCTTCAGGGGAAATAAAAAAGCACACAGTACATCAGATGTGAACACAGATGCAGGCTGCATGCATCATCCTCAGATCTGCTGTTTAACCTTGGGTACAAGGTGGAAACCTTCATCAGTCAGGCACCTGCCTTCCCATTATCTATTTCTCCTTTTAGCACTTCCTTTTTCCTCCACAGACTGCACTCCCTGCTTTCCAGCATCAGGACTGAGTGGGTCTAACTGCAGAGGGGACTGTAGGTGGTTTGCAGTTCACCTCTGGTCTGGTTATCATAACAATTTCCTAATACACAGGGAACAGAGTTCTTGGTATAAAGCAGAAGCAACTCCTTTGCAACACGAAAATGATAAAAAACGCAAGATCTCTGTTTGAAGAGAATTTACTCCTTGGTTTTTAATAAGTTAATTCTATTTGTATTAGAAATGAGAGTAAAATTTCCCTAACAAACCAGAGGTTGTGACATAAGGGGCCCACTGGGCTTAGCAAATTCCCCAAATCCACTTTGTTGCTGAGCTCAGCTCATGAAGGTGGTTCCCTGAAACTCTATGGAGAAGAATTCACTGAAAGGATTAGCACCAAAACAAAGCTGGATGAAGACAAGAGCTCAAACTGCACATTGCAGAAAATCGCCCCTTATGGCCACAGCCACAGTGATGAAGGACTTTCCAGGTTTGACAGTGTAAGTTTAAGGAGCCTCTTTTTCTGCTGCTACTGATGAAAGCAAAATCCTGACCAGCTTTTCATCAGAGAATCTTTTTGGCTTCATTTACCAAAGGAAGGACAGATAACCGGCTGGACACAACCCCTCCTTCAGGGAGACCATTTCAGATGGGCTGGGTTGCTGTGCCCTGACACCAGAGCAGGTGGGATTCAGAGCTCCACGGGCAGATCCCTTTGCCTTTCCATACCAAGCAATACGTACCTCAAATGAACCCCACTAAGGGACTTAGGCTTGTTGGGTGCTCTTTAATTTTTGAGCACAATAAGCAGACTTGGCATTTTGATTGCATTATTAAAGATTTGTTTCCGAATACCTGAAGAGGGGGAAAGAAACGTTTCTCCTTCCCATCTAATCAGGCTGAAGTTTCCATGTGCCAACCTCAATCTGTGTTAAATTGCTCATGCCATCCACCTGAGAGATTAGATTTGGGTGCATAATGGAAGTTAATTTCAAAAATGATTACTCAGATAATTAAGTACTATGACTGTAGCAATGGGTGATTCTGGCTAGTGGAGCCCCCTCTCAGGTGCTTCACGTCCTCCTCCTTCCCTCACACCACAGTGGAGATGTCACCTCCCCTCCTGCTGCTCAGTGTTTGGCCTGGGGCAGGTCCCTTCTCCGTAGCCCCCTGCAGAGGCCACGTGTCCTCTTGAAGCAGCTGGACTGACTCCACGGCACCAAGCACCAGAGCTGGTGAGCACAGTGCAGGGACGGGCTCTTTATCACACTGTGAACCACACAGACACCAAGGGCCAAATTTACTAAAGGCATCCAGGTGCCTCATCTGGCCTGGGGTGCAGAACTCCATGAAGAAGAGCAGGTAGCTTGGAGGTGGCACTTGAACTGCCCAGCTTCAGAATCCTTGCAAGGCAGACAGCATTCCCTCTGAGGCAGGCATTGCGGGCTCCTCCACAGTCAAAGGAAGGCAACTGCACTCCACAGGGCTGATTGCTCTGCTCTGGTATCAATGAAAAGTGTATTATTAGCTCAAATGCGTGTACTTGAGGTTCAGCAAAATCAGCCCAGAGAACAGAAGCAGTCCCTGCTAACCTCAGAGAGGCACCACAGGCTGTGGGATGGACTCCCTGAAGCCCTCACCCAGGACTGAAGCAATGCCAAAACACAGGCTGTGGAACATGAGCACTGGAGTGATAGTCAGGACATCTATGCTCTATTACCACCACCAAATACTTCCTCTGGCCATGGCTTCTGCCACTTCCATTGAGGAGAGTCATCCTTAGTATTGACAACAGCACCACAAATCTTTACTCTGACACATGAAAGAATCCAAACAGAGCACTGGCAGGGGGAGGGGAAAAGTATCTGGTATTTACACTCCTCCAGATCTCATCAAGTGTTTGTGCTCTTTCTATTGCAACGCCTTCAGAACCCAGCTTGTCCTCCCGTTCTTCCCCCCACAGATATCAGTTCTGATCCTGTGGAAACAGCACAGCAGCAGCTCTTTGGTCTCCAGTTATTTTCTTAAGTGCAACTGGACACCACAAGTGCCACCAGGCATTTTAGGTTACGGACGCTATCCATGGACGCTGTACAAGCAGCTAAGGGACCTCAACGTACTTCTTTCCACATAGCTGTGGCGTGACACATCCTATCTGCCTATGGCCACAGGAGCACCGGCAAAGCCCCCAGTGGACCGCTGCTTGCAAAGCCACACGACAAAACCTATTAGCTCAAGGCAATCCAAAAAAGCAAATAAAAGGAGGATCATCTTTTCCTCTGAACATGCTACAAAAGCAGATCAATCACATGCCCTCACCATCTTCTTTCTCGAGCTGGAGTGAAATATCAAAGGATAATTCAAAACACATTTGGCTACACTTGAGGCAGAAGAGCACAGGGCAGTATCTCCAACAGGCCATAGAAACACACCCCTTATTAACTCCCTATTCTTTCTTACCTCCCCCGCATCTGAGAGCTCCTGGAGCGGGTCCAGCATCATTGCATCAGCAGTACTGCCAGGACCCATTCCACATGCTGGGCAGTTTCTGAAGGAAAAAAGCATTTCCTGACATCTGTTCTGAATTCACTACTCTCCTCCCCCACTTCGTTTCTCCCCATGCTCCTCTGCAGCTCCCCCTCCACTGTCACCTGCCCTGCTGACCAGGGCTCACCAGTGCGAGCTGAGGATCTCTGTGGAGAACTGACGGCACACACCTCTTCCAGCCCTGCCCATCCCCTGCTACTTTCCCTGTCTGCTGTTGGCACAGGATTTTGCCCCTTGGCACTGAGCTGTCTGCCCCTAACCCAGCAAATCATTTGTGCCTGCACTGTCTTTCTCATGCCCAAGTCTTTCCTACTAGAACCACCGTCTGGAGCACTGGCTAAATTAAAAGGAGCATTGTAGGACTTGAACCCAAGACCACGCTCGTTACTCTCTTCCCACTCCCGTTTGAAATGGAGCTATTGCAATGCTGGTAATTCCAAGGATTGATAGGGAGTGATTTCCACAATTACTTGACTCCCATCAGAAGTTCTCCCTCATGCTCTGCCTCACCTTGTGTTACCTGAACAGCTGCACATTCCTGTTAAAAACTTCCTGCAACAAATATAGTCAAAGGATAATACTGCTAAGAGACACAGCAAACTCTTTCTGCCAGCTTTTGCACATACAAACATGCAGGGTTTTACGGAACCAAGAGTCATCATAATCTTGATACTCCCCCCCACACTGCAGAATTTTAAACACTCTGGGTATCTCAGCACAGCCTCCAAGGTTTTGGTTTTTGGCAGGATATGAGAGACACCACCACATACACCAAGCATGTAGTAGATTTTATTAAGCATAACTTTGGTTCTAAGTATTCCACCCTCATTCTTGTAATACCTTTAGTTAAAAACAATTATACAAGAGCAAATACAAAAAATATTAAATTATGAAAACAAATCCATTAAGGCTCCCTTTTTATATTTATATATATTTATATATGTACACTCAAACAAGTGCAGATATTAACAGAAGGTTAAAGCCACAAAAATGCTAAAAAATTTACTACTATACTATAAAAAGCAAGAGTTTTTTAGAAAGTACAAAGTGGTAAGTGAGCGATTTTCAAATCACTGAAGTATTTGCTGGATTGCTTCAAAACCCACATAGCTGAAGGGCAGAGCAGGAATTGCTTACGCTCACTGCCAAGCAGTTTCTTACTTGAGTAGCCGCACAGGACACTTGTGGTGTGACTAACTGGCGACCCATTGAAGGGCTGCCCAATCCTGACTTCAAAGACAAGCTTTTGCCTGTCAAAATTGACATGAAGGTGGCTGGGGTTCCTAGACTAAAGGATTAGCAGGATTCAAAGATGTTCTAACACACACATTGATGTTCTTTTCACACGGAGAGTTAAGTCCAATGAAAAACAAAAAACAACTTCATGCTGTATGTACAAGGGAGTTTCCTGGCCTGCTGTGTTTCAGAAAGAGAAACTCTACCCTGAATCACAAGCTAACCTGGGGAGAAAGCAGAATGCCTTCAGCCTTGAGGGCCCAATCCAACACATCCACTGAACCCAAAAAGGGGGTCTTTGTCCCCCACCGCCCCCGGTGCCACTGATTTCATTTCACTGTGCACGTGTGGTAGGATTGCCATGATCACCATGGGGAAATGGCTGACACAAAATCGTCTGCTCAAGCCAGAGGAAGGTTTCCTCACTCACTTCTAGACTTTTCCATACTGAGCAGAAGGTTAATGTGGAGCTGAAACCAAGAGGCAGGATGTTTGGTAGGCTGGGAACAGCTAAGGTAAAGGATGAGCATGGCATGGAAGGCTTGGACATAGTGCTGTCTCAACAACATGAAACAAAATCAGTGCAAGTGTTGGAATAATGTGTTGCCAGAGAAGACCCTCTCCTGCCAGGAGAAGGGTGGGAGAGGGAAGAACCTGCAGCATTCAGGATGTTCCTTTGTTGAGATAATACATGGAAGAGTTTTACATTTGGCCTTTGTCTTTTGCATGTCCATAACATGAACAGTCTGCTAGACCATCTTCACATTTAATCTTCTAGACATGAGTCACACTGCAAGCCTAAATCAATGGCAATATGCTTATCACAATTCAATTTACCCTCAATCTGATTATGTCCTCACAAAAAATGCCCATATCTTGACAAATTGAAGTCTGTATCTAGGAAACATTTCTAATTCTGAGTGTTTTGTCCCAAGTGCTAATCTGAAATTGTATTTAAAATGTCCAATACTTACAGGAAAGGCAAAAGAAATTTAAAAAACCAAACCCAACAACCTTCCACCACACCTTTACAATACAAACTTGCCACTGCTGATATTAATAAAAAATGTTCTTAGTTATGTCCAATGTAATTACAAAGTAGAAATTATTGTGTTTAGCATCCTAAGGCAAAGGCTAGGGATTAGATCCTCAGCTGATATGGATGAACACAGTTTCAGTGAGAGCTAGGACTGTTCCAACCAAGGAAGACGAGGATTTCTCCCCAGATTGTGAAGATAAATCTGCACCCAATCACACCAGGTAAGAATCCAATTCTATAATCCCACATGAGCAATCTGTTCCCCACTCCTCATTCCAGGCTTTCCTGAATAACTAGTAGTCATAAGCATGAAGGATCAGATTCTGTCATCTCTGTGCAAGCTGAGCAATATTTTATTTAAGTCACAGGGGCAACTTGTGGAAAGGCAGAAGATGACAGAATTGGACCCAAAGTCTCAGCGGTAACACACTTCCCTTATTTCTTGAGGCTAAATGAAGGATGGGATAAAATGAATTTCATTTTATGCCTCACTTTAGGGAAAAAAAATCCATTTCAGTAGATTCCAATAATCAGTTTGGTATGGTTTAAACATTTCTCTACTGCAGAAACTGCAACTAGTGTCTGCAGGCAAAGAGTAGGAACTGATGGCAGATCAGTTCCAGCAAATGAGTTCAAACACTACCAAGTAATGTGTTACCACTGTACTCTGTTCAGCATGTCCTTGGAGGAGAAAGGCCACAACACCAAAGTAAGCAGGGTTTCAAAACATGAAAAGTAGAAGACAGATCATTTTGCTTTGAGAGGTAAATTCACAGGTAGCACTGCACAGGCCTGTACACAACAGTGTAAATTTACAGACAGATATAAATCAGCCTCTGGAGTCTCCCTGGTGAAAGGATCATCAGATTTTTGCTCTTTCATAGCCCAAATTCTACCTGCCAAACAGCAAGAAATAGGCTTTAAGGCTGCTTAACTTTTCACTGCTGGTGAATTTTAAGCATTCTCATCTTGCCCACACCTGCCTACCCTAGTGGGGATGGGCAGCAGTAATCAGCATATCTCATATCCTCCTAGATTTAATAAAAATTCCAACTAAACACAAATTATTGTGGGGTATACACAGGCTGTAGGTCTAGGTGGAGGAAATCTACCTGCAGAGCAAAGCTTCATAAGATATCACAGGTGGATTTTTGTTCTGTTTTAAAGCAAAATATAATCTGTGTATCTTCACTAAACTAGGATCACAAGAGTTAAAGCAGTGCAACACTGAAGGAGTTTCTCTAGCATCCCTGGTTAAAATCTCTGAGAAAGCACGTCAGCCTGGTCCGTGACACTGAACTGACAAAGACACTCCTTATCCATTGATCTCAGGACTGTATTTGGCAAGTCGATCTGTTTACGATACTGTCTTTTTAATCCACACATCCCAGGAATTAAAAATCTCATCTTCAGTAAGTGTCAGCTTGATGCTGTTATTTTTCCTCTTGAGGGGCAAATGTGAGACAACTTGCAAAAGCCTCTCTCTGCAGGAAAGCTGGAAGTCTTAGCAGGCGCTGGCTCTAGGAGTCTGGTGTTTCTGTTGCTTCCTGGACCGTCCTCCTCAAGTTGCCCTTGACTTTGACAAATTCAGGCGCATTTTCCTGCTCTTCCTGCATCTTCTGCTTCTCCAGTTCCAGCTTAAAAGGGAATCACATGTTTAAAAAAAAAAAAAAGCATAGAAAACACATCAGTGAAATACAAGACAAAAAAACTAAAGGTTTCAATAACTGGCCACGCCAAACTCTTTAAATTGCTTCCTTTCTTTGTCTCATGGAAAAGATAAAATTGCCTTTCTTTGGGAGTATCTGTTCTCATAAACAATAAATCTTTTCAAATCCTTGGCTCTAGCTTGTTCCAGATGTCCACCTTCGCCAGACAGACAAAAACTCTGCAAGCCCAGTACAAGAACAAGATGAAGCATTTTTTAAGAATTTCTTGGACATCTTCATTAAAGAAACAACAGTAATTCCCTTCTCTGGCTTTTACAAAAGAACAAGGAAGAATGTGCCTCGTGGGAGAACACGTGAACAGCTACTACTGAGCACACTTGCAGAATGGATTTCTGAATGTTTAGGTATGGAGTTCTGGATCTGACTTGAGCCTCTTTAGGAGTATCTGGTTTGTCTATCACAAAAAGCAATAAAAAACCCAAAGATCTTCCTTGGCCCTTAGCCATTCACTGCTCAGAGCCCATTCACTGACTATTTTAACCAAGCTGGAGCTCCTGCCCAAGCAGACACTTGAAATTTCCATGTGAGGAATGGAAATGCTTGATGTGGCAAGGCCATGCAGTGCCCATCCAGCACAGCCTCACACATGGCACAGAATATGGATTGCTTAGCGATCCTCAGGGAAGGCAGATGAGTTGGCAGAAAGGAAAAAAAACACTTTAGAAAACTAACAAAATTGCCTGAAAGGAGCTTTTTTTATTTTTAAACAGATCAAGGTCTCCTTGATTAATGGGGACCACGTACAGCTCACCTAAATAACCTCTCCTTTGTCTCTGGTTCAGCGACAAAGGACATGCCCTGTTTCCATAAATCACAACAATGTCCCTCCATGAGTCAGGTTGTCAATTAATGCCATTCCTATGATGTTTACTGTCACAGCACTGTTTGCAATGGGCAGGCTTTCCCTCTTCTAACAGAATTTTCTAATCTACATAATCTATGTTGGATGGCTCAGTTTCAAATCAAATCTTCCCACAAACTGAACCATTCAAAGCTGGGCCTTAAGAGAGATAAAAATGACAGGATGATATGCTTAAAAATACAATAGCTTTCTCCAAAAATATTTCTAAGCCTAATTAAAACAAAAAAACCCAACCTATAATAAGACCCTAAAACCTAAATAATGATTGGATTACATATAATTTTTAACAGTAATTATTCGGCTTAATTGATTTCTATTGAGAAACACAGGAGATACTGTTTTAAAGCATTTATTTATAGCATTAATTTATGTAAAAATAAATGCATTTCTTGATGCACGGTGACTTCTCTGAGGAGCTGTTTCACCGCAGAGGTATTTCCTTGCAGGCACATAAAGTGCTTCCAGAGGCACAGAGACATTTGGCTGGCCCTGTGCCTGGCAAAAAGCTTCACCACAAGGAACTTCAACTCCACATCATCTCCATGCACAGGGTCTGAGAACTTTCTTTCAATTGAAAACACCGATGGGCTAACACATTTTAAGACTACAAAAGATCTTTTAAAAGTTATCTAGTTTCTTACATAACCCAGGAGAATCAATTGATTGCTAAAAACTCATTAAATGTAGTTTTGATGCACTACAGCCTAACAGCCATTCTTAGTGGATTATGGTTAAGACTACAAAAATTGACAGAATCACCACAGTTTCCATGGTTAAATAGTGCCAGTGCTCCACACACATTCCTGTTGGCTCGTGCAGGACTCATCTGACCAAAGGCATCCCCCACAGGCAGTATACATAATAAATTATACAGTAAGTGACAACAAACAGGTAATTAAAGAGCGTGAGTTGACCTATCCTAAGAGATATCTGCATTTAATTGGGGCAAATATGCCAAAAATTGCCTGCTGCTTCTTTGCTGTCTACAAAGGGACCTTCAGGTGAGTAGCTCAGATGCAGATGTGTAAAGGTGTGTTATTCCCCATCTCACCTGCTCCAGTTTCTGCTGCCGTTTCAGTAGCTCTATTTCCAGATCTGACTTCTTCTTTTGTGCTTCCTCTTCTTTTTGTTTAATAACTTGATCTCGTTTCCTTTTTTCCATCACCTTCTGTAGCTCTGGTTTGTTCTGAGGTGCAAGACCCCTTCAAATTACATGGCGGGGGGTGGAGGGGGGAGAGAGGGGAAAAAAAAGAGCTCAATTTCAGTTACCAGGAATTCACACAGAATTGTAGGCAGGTTTACTAAAATCAAGTAGTTGCCTATTTAGATACATTGAGATATAAATAAATAATTAAAAGGAAAATACATGCAGATATTTTCTGGTTTCTAACCAATACCCTAAGCTAGAATTTAAGCCATATAATCATCAAAGATATTTCCCTTTAATGTGCATGCTAGTATTTCTCCTGTATAATTCATTAACTTTCATCTTTAGTCTTCACTGTATTCTCTTGACTCCAAAAGAATGGACTGAAAAAACCACCACAAATCAAGACACTATCAGAATTAGAAACAAATTTCGGACAAGAAGAATTTGCTTAGTGGCTGATAACTCAGAACAACTGTGTTCAGGCACTCCTGTGCAGGGTGTTTGCCCACAGAAGTTTGCACAGACAAAACTAAAAAGTGGTCTGTCACACTGCTCCTGGAAATCATGGATTCTCTCCTTTCCTTGAAAATGTGACAGCTTTACCCATGCCTGCCTGTGAAGCTATTTCCAGTGAGAGCTCCCAGGCTACACTGAACATCACAAAGAGCCTAAGACAACAAAAACCCAGAATAAACAAGTTGCTGTCACCTTGGAGACCAGACAAAGGCTGGAGGATTCTCCCTCTGACAAGCCTTTAGGTGCTACATGAATTGAATGTTTTAAGCCTGTTCAGCACAAATTGCTTTCCAAGCCAGCTACTCCGAAATGAGAAAGCTCACTCCTTGGGAAGATGCATGAGGTTATTTATACAGGCACACACATGGATACTCACTCCTACTTATTTTTGTGACTTCAGCTATTTCTTTTATCTCTTTTATATTCTTTTATTCATTTATTTTGAAACCATCATAGCAATGCTATGATGGTTTCAAAATTTGTTCTACAAGTCAAAGCTCTCTCTGTTTTTCAGGTATTAGCATCACTTAAAGCAGAGCAGAGATATCTGAAATTTGTCTTTGCTATTGTTGTTTTTCCGGTGAAGATGATTATGTGAAAGCATCCAGCGTTAAGTTTAACATCAACCATTTTTTATTTCAACTTTAAGAAACTCAATAACCTGAATAAGCTTTCAGAACGCGTATTTTTACCCTTCCTACTTGCTATACATCTGTGGTTGCCTAATTATTCATTAATATGCATATCTGACAGCATGTCGAATAAAACATTAAAATGCCATTTTATGGTGGCATCTAGGAATGACTCCATATATTATGCAACACTCTATCCCTGTACACACCCTGAGAGCAAAATCAAATATTTAGCCACCCCAAATGCTGTTGTTCCCTATTTCTCATAATAGATCTCATGGCCTGAGTGCAACAGAAGCTACAAGACTGGGTTCATATTTTATGTTTCATGCTATTTTAATTACATTTTAACACATAAAACTGAAGTCAGGTGGGAAAAGCTGGAGTCATTTTTTACTACTACTGCTGCTACTACTGCTGGACTGGTGAGAGCAGAGCCACTGGAAGCTTCCACACGGGCAATGAGCAGTCAAGACAGCCACAACCCAGAGAGCAGCTGCTAAGTAACATTACTGTTGCTGCTTTTCTCACTGAGGCTGCACTGTAACAAAGCAGAGGCACAGACTGATGCGGGTGTGCTGTAACAGAGAACCTGCAGAAGGTACAGGTAAATACAACCCCTCAGCCCAGACAGGTGGGGGGGCAGATCTGTAACAGAACTGTAACACCAGTCCTGTTTCCACCCTGTTACGTAAAACGGAAAAGCAACAAACTGGCAGCTACTGGATGAACTGGGGTCTTGCATCACCTCCTGGTGACCGTTCTAGTTAATTTACAAATCCTAAAGCTTTGACAGAGAGGAAACAAAGTGTGTTACAACACAAGTTAGAGCTGATAGGAGGGGACAGCACCAATACCCAGCACAGCTGAGGGTGACTCCTAATAAGTAAAAATAATGTAAGTGACCAGCACATTGAGGCAGCACCACCTGAATCTTTTTTTTTTTTTCCTCCCAAAACAACCCCACTTTGTGCAAGTAAATAACTACAGCAGTTCTAGACCCGACAGACACCGCTCACAGTGAGCATGGAGGATGACTGGACCAGTACTAGCTAACATCTTCCAACATCGATTTCTGGCTGTTCAGAGCTGATGGGCCCAAAAAGTGAAGCTGCTGATGTCTACACTGAGTCTTCTCAACAAAATAAGCAGCATGTTGAGCAGACTTCTAAGAGCACTAGAAGTCCTCCACACATATGACAGTTTGCTGTAGCAAAGCAGAACACTGCCTAATATCTGCAATGCTGGAAAGCCTCCTATCAAAGCTAGGACAGTGACACAAAGCACAGAAGACTAACCCTCCTCTAAAGGATACCAACTTTTCTGCTGGTGAAAATCCTTCATTTCTGCACCAATAAATAAGACTCTAAAATTAACAGCTGCAGCTAATCTAAATTACAATAAGAGAAGAGAGGGTATTGAGGGCTGCACAACTTTTCTGTGTAATAGGATATTTTCCTAGAAGAAAAGAACGCCATACTATTTAAAAGTGCTTTATGCTTTCATAAACTTAAAAGAAAAAAATAGTCTTAATTTATTGCAGCCTCCACATCCACATCCTCTAGATTAAGATCATCAGGAAACTTCAACTATTTTTCTTTCAATGACTATAAACTTCTTGGTGTTAGGAACTGACTTTGATGTTTAATCCCATTAACGAAAAATAGGACAAACACCTATTTAGGCCAGTTCCTTCCAATTCAGTTGGCATTCTGTAAAATATCTCTCCTTCTTCATCACTAAAGAAATGCTATATTGTGCATGCAATTCATTTAGAATTAAGTCTCTAAGCCCAGCATTTGTGAGGATTTTGCTATTACACATAAAAAGACCTCTTCTCCCCTCAAAATGCCAAAGGATTAAAAAAAAGAGAGAGAGAGAGAGACAGAAAAACTGCCCTAATGTGACTCTTCCTGCCAAACAGACAAATCCAGTTGTGCTGGAGTAGCCAAATTCATGGCTTTTTACTCTTCTTTATCAAACTCCTGGGTCTCAAAAATCAGAATGGCAGCTGCCACCAGCTTTCTGCTGAAATGCACCCTGAAATACTGTTCTTTCACTTCTATTTTATAGATCCCCACATCCTGCCTTTGGAAAGTTCCTTTTGGGTGTCTTCAATGCACCAAATCACCAGCTGATATCACAGTTAGTTTCTGTCGGTTTAAACAAAGGAGCATCAACAGGCTTGGTGCCTTTTCCTCCACCAGGTGGTCTGGTGGCTATTTTCTTAATGTGTTTTCTAAATGATTTCTCTGTTGCTGAAGAGATTTAGTGACAGAACTTCAGCTATTTCTGGGCCAGGTGCTTGTGTCTCTGAAGTTGATGAAATGAAGCCATGGTTGTTTACATCTCTAAAACCAATATATAGAGCAACAGCTGTGCATCCCATCCCAGTGTGGAGGAGGCAGCATTTGCAAAACATACAAAGAAATACTTGTGCAGCAGCAGAGCAGGCACCAGACTATCACACTGCATTGTGAGACAGATCAAACCAGTAGAGAACAGTTTCATGTGAAATAAACTATATGATTTCTTTGATTTGAAAGTAGCCTCATACACTCAGTGCACTGGGAATGGTGAAAGCCCACAGGTTTTATCATCCCACTGTTAACAGCAAAATTTTGTCAAATACTTGATAATGTTAAGAGTACAAGACAAATAACAGTGCCCAGGCAACCCATATGGAATGTAATAGGGGAGTACTGAACTGCTTCCTCTCAAAACTGACCCTCTGATTATTCACAAAAACAAAATAAGCCTGCTAAAGCAAGCTTTTGCACAGCAACTGAAATTCAAACAGAAATAAATGCCATGGTTAAGAATCAGAGTCTTTCAATTTACAAGATCTGAATCAACAAACGGTGCCTGCTGGGTTTTGGGTACACTGTCATTTTGATGAAACTAAAACTCGAGCTGTGTGTTTGGGATGGGAGGGTGGCACAAGTGATTTTTAGACTCTTACCTTTTCTGATTCATAAGCAGCTCTCTATGGAGATCTTGATGATTCCGGGATGACTTCACAGGATTAATTAATTTCTGAGGTCTAATTAATTCAGGATTGTCATCATCTATGTAGTCTGGTTCAGCCATAATCTTTCTTGGAATGGGAAATGGATCTTTGGGTTCAGTGTCCTTGTTCACAGTGTCTGTAAAATGAGAAAAACTGCAGTGAATCTACACTGAAAGGCCTTTTAAAGATGTCCTAAACCACAAAGGCAGCATATTACATTGCAGCAGTCATGCTTTTCCTGGATTAGTTTTGTCTGTAGAAAGTCAAGGCTCTCAGAGCAAACACCAGTAGCATTTTTTTTAACAGACAGCAATTTCCTAACAATGGCATCTCCAACAGCCTTCATCCAGTGACTTGGAGACAAAAGTTTCCCCTGTTTTGAGAAGAACTTGACATGTAACTTAGGTTAAGTGTGTGAAGACCCCTATTGATTTTAATAAGCCTATCCAGATGAAACATTTTTGGATCAGTAGTAATGAGACCCTAAAGACATTTTAAATACTGACTATATTAAATACTATGAATGTGTATGAAAAGCAGTGTCTCTTTTTGTTCTGTCAGTGTCATGTCAGCAGTGGGGAAAACACCTCTGTGGATAAGCAAGCCCTGAACTGTATCGAGCAAAAGCTTCCATGTGGAAATTGCCAGATCTGCAACTGTTGTGATGGGGGACTGATTTCTGAGTGGAAAAGCAGAGGAGAAAAAGTTAGGTGAGATTGTTTCTTAAAGGCCTTATTTCACTCAGTGAAAATTCACAGAAATTCACTGACCTGAAGGCAATGAATTGATGATTTATTTAATTTGGAAGTGTCACTTTCCTATCCTGTTATAGAAAACTTACCTACACATCAAATCACATTTTGAATCAACAGGTGACAAGTAAACTTTTCAAATAATTTATATGTGACCTTTCATAGCCCTTTCCATTAAAAAGCACCAATCACAAGATGATCAGCATCCAAAACAAAGCACATGCTGGGAAATTCTGTCTCTCTTCATGGTTGTGAAAACCTGCATGCAGAATTTGCAGTTGTCAGTTTGATGAAACGTTGGCCCCTCAAACAGACCCCAAAAAATAATCTCACAGCATGTGGGTTCACAGAGATGAATCAATGGGACATGAAAGAAAAGGCGAGAGGCTTCCACTCTCCTGACTGGCAGAACAGCTGAAAGCTGCACACTGTACTCACTGGGCCACGAGACAAATCAGAGAGTCACTGGGATTTGCCAGTAAAAGCTGAATATGTGCTTTAATTTAGATCCCACTGTTACCAGCCCTTCCCTCCCTTTCTCACCCCACAGGCTATAAAGCCTGTGTTCAGAACGCAGTTTAATCCCTAAACTATTTTCTTTCAGTAGGAATCTCATATTGTTGCTCAGGTCTGATCAAAATCCACTCGATATAGTGAAAAGATTTTCACTGAATACTTCAGTACATTAAAACTGAACAGTACCACCATCACCCAGCTGCAGCTGCTTACAGGTAAGGAAGCAAAACAACATGAAGTTTTCAGCAAATGCAAGGAGGATACTCTGGATTGGAAAGTGTACAGTGGACCTGGCAGAGACCTTTCAGCATCTTTGTTTGAATGACTGATGTGGACTGTGTTTTAGTGGTGCTGCATCTCTCACACCAAGTTTCTGTGAAGCAGCTTCAGTAAGAAACAGCTCACCAGTGTGAACTGCTCTCAGTGTGGCTCCTTCATGAGTTCTTCAAGGCAAGTTCATATGAAGAATTTTTGAATTCTGTGGGGGTGTCAAATCTCACAGGCACCTCTGAAACTACTATAAAAATTGTCCACAGTTCAAAAGTATAGAAGTGCATTGCTGCACATGGCAGAATCCTCTGACACAGATCATGCAGCAAGAATACGTCTCCTGTCACGCCTTCAGAGTCCTCCCTGCTTCAATCAAGCAGCCAGCTGTCACCACACATGCCAAATATAAGGGATCATTGGAAAACGGGTCAGAAGAAGCTTGGAAGACTCCTAATGCAACCTCCTCCTGAGAGCAGGAACAGCTATGAGATCAGAGCAGGTTGCTCAGGACATTTCCCAGAAAGACCCTGAAGTTCCCCAAGGCTGCACAGCCTCTGAAGATGGCCCCTCTCACTTATCTTCACGGTGTTTTTTCCTTACACCCACAGGAAACTCTTGTTTCAAGTCCAGCCTGTTGCCTCTCATGCTCCAGCCTCACACCCTGGTGAAGTCTGGCTCCATCTCCTTGAAAAGCACCTTCCAGGCACAGGGGGCTGCTGTTTGGTCCCCCCAAACCTCTGCTCTGGGCTGAGGCAGCCGAAGTCCCTCTGCCTCCACCACAGCCCATCCCGGGGGCGCCTGGCTAAACTCACATCTCAAATCCCTCACTGTTCAATAGCACGCCAAATAAAAACCAAAAACAACTCCCCAGAACCCCTCAACACACACCACACAGCACCGTGCTGTTAATAAAACATTTGTAGAGGTCTATTTTCTCTACCACAGACAGTGAATAAACTAGCTACAGTTCTTTTCTTACATAAGGACATACCATTTCATACTTCCTCAGTGTTCACATCAGGCTTATTTCAACTACAACAACTCAAATATTACATAGCCAACCTCCACCCAAAATAAACCTCCTCTGTAAATATTTGTTTTGCTTTACTCCGCTATCAGTTTTGTTGCACTGATGGGACTGTGTCTTCTAGAAACCATTTATCGTCAACAGCTCTCTGTTAAAGTTAATCTAAAAATAACCTGCTGCTTCTTCAAGATAATTCTTGTTTGCTTAGGTGAAGATGAAAAACGCAGAATTACTCTACAGCTGCCATAAACAATGTACAATTTTCTTGACACAAGTCCCTGAAAAACAATTTGATTCAATCATTTCTCAAAGTGTGGTGCTGTATTTTGCAGCACATCGATTTGGTTTGAGCAAGCCCTCAAAGTGAAATCTATTTATTCTTCTTTCTTCTGTCCCATCACTATTTTTAAAACATGTATTCAACTCAGAGGTCAGGAATCGTGGTTTTCTACTGTAACATGAACTCTACTAGCAGCAAACATGAATGAATAAAACTCCCTTGGGAAGAGTCTTTCCATGTGTGATTAAGCTGCAAATGACTTCAACTAGGATTTCCAGAGCCAGCAACACAGGGTGCCCAGTTCCCACTCAGTGAATTCTCTCACACCCTCTGCAAACCTCAGCAGGCCACCAATACAGTCCTGCACAGTCACTGTGTAATATTATATGCAAACAATACAATCGAGGTAAGGCGATCTCTACCCACACCCTGTCAAAGCTAACATTTACAAAAGCAAAGGCAAGGTTCACATAAAATGGAAACCGAGGCACAAAGGATTCACCACACCAAGGGCAGACAGGAATAGAGCAGTCTATCCCCAGAGTTTCATTCTGAGCTTCAGGCTCACACCAATAAACCAGTCAAGTTCGATGACAGAATCCCTTAGAAGTCCTTAAACAAGTTTAATCAATGTTCAAGCCATAACAATTAAAACATTATTAATTCCAAGAGTCTCTAGTGCTCATCACCACAAAAGTCACAGCCCATAAAGCTGCTTTCAGATCATCACTAGGTGCTACAGTGGGACATTAATAATCCAAATAATCACTTAGCAGGAATATGCTGCCTGAAGAGCATCCGAGAGGCTCCTTTTAACCATCTGCTGCTACATGATCGACTGAGAATGCACAATCCATTGCTGTTTCCTCACTACCTTGCTCCAAATAAAGGCGATTGGGATTCAGGGGATGTTTTAGCTGAGCTTGGCTCAAGTTTAATACACCCACTGATTTGGCAGGTGCTTCCCCAGAGCATTTGCTGAATTAGCTGTTGCCGCACAAGCAGCACAAAGGCATTTATCTACCTTAACTTGTCATGCCTGAGTAACTCTCACAGTCTTTGTCCACAACTTCTTACGTACATGTGGATTTTGATCCACAGAGAGAAAGAATAAACTGGGGATCCGGCATGGAAGAGGAATTTTAACTCCTCAAACAACTGCAAAGCAATTTCAACATCCCACTAGACAAAGAAAATGCCTCTGTAGAAAAGTTATTTCAAATATCCTCCCAGACAGAAGTTTAATGTTTCCAGACAAAAAGATGCTCTTAGAGCAATCAGGAAGTACCATACAGGCACCTCAGCCTTGAATAGCCAAGACCAAGCGGTCTCATGCTTGCAATTCTCTCATTAAATTTCCTTGGTGTGCAAGTACATTCAGAGAAAACAGAAAAGACCCTTCAAAAGTTGGTCCTGCTGAAGAGATACAACCAAACCGGAGCATGCCAGAAGCACGAGTCACATTTGGGTGGAATGTGTCCAGCAGATACCTTTGCTTCCAATGTTATTTATTTTTTATTCTATCTACAGAGGTTTTTTTCCAGCAAAAGTCCCTTAATGGTAGTAACACTGGAAACACGTGTACAAGGAGAACTACAGACAGACACCAGGGTTTTTAACAGATACCTTAACAATGCCAGGTTAAGGATTCAGCAGCTGCCAGAGCTTTTGCTACAACAGGGCTCCCATAGCTTCCACAGGAGAGAGAAGTTCATGTTAAAAAACCCCCAAACCCTCTCAGGTTTATATAGCATTCTGGGAATTGCATTTATTTTCTATCTGATATTCCTCATACCAGGAATCACCCTCTACATATGGAATCTGGATATAAAAATTCCTTCGAGACGCCATATATTTATATTATTACACATATATATGGCATTTTCACCCTTCAAATGATTCCCACAATTATTTCCACCTGTGAAAGCAGAGGTAGAGTTGAGGCCCCTTAAAAAGCAGATAAATAAATGCCTAAAAATATCAATGGACATGAAAATAATAGACTATACTAGATCCAAATGTTACATTAAGGCTAAATTCACGTGATTTCCTTTTTGCCTTAATAAATTCTTGAATGAATATCTTCCACAGGAGCACTAGCTCAGACACTGAATACCTCCTGAAGATTTTATTCTTGAAAAGGTTTCAACATCTGTTCTGAAATGTACTGTAAACCATCAAACACTATGTTTTAAGACTTACATTTTTAGCTTTTTAAACTACCACGCAGACTTGCAGTTTGCTACAACCCAAAGGCATTCTTTGGGGAAAAAAACTTGTTTTACTCTCCCCCTTCCAATTCCAAGTGGAATTGAAATAAAAATTCTTAAGCATGTCTCTGCTCAGATGTTAACACCTCGCATCAGCCAGCCTGGGTAGAAAGCAAAAGAGCTACTTAAATGCAGAGAGTGCTTTGCAGGCACCACCTCAGCCCTGTTTGCACATGAAAGCTCACACCGCTATCGGCTGTATCTATATGCTCTCAGTGCAGTAAGAGGCACTCGACTAGAGCGATTTACTTGATTAATCCTTGATTATAGATATCATTAATAACTTCCCACAGCTCACCCTTTAATTCAAAGTACAAGTTCCTGAAAACAGAATACAAAATACTCTTCCCAGCCAAGATGTAGGAGGCAGACACCAACAAAGGAATTGGACTCTTACTCACACTGTCTTTTGTGGCTGAAAGGGAGGATGGAGTTTGGGTCATGGCAAAACACAGCCAGACTGCCTGTGGAGGGAGAGGGGAGGACCAGAGAGGTCCTGGTGGCTGCAATTCCTCCCAGCCCCTCATGCTTTGTTCAAAAAGGCTGCCACTTCCCAGTGACAAGAGCTTTGCTTCTAGATCTAAAGAGTAGCGTCTTCACCTGCCTCAGAATCAAAACACGCTCAGGGCAGCATGTACCTGGGATTGCCCTCTGAGTACTATCTTGTTACCAGGTTACTTACCACATTACTGTTCTTCAAAATTAACATAATGGGACTTTTAAACCCTTTAGTAGGCATCTGGCTTTTGTTTACAGCTACACACATAAAAGAGAAGAGCATCTTAGAAAATACCATGCATTTCTGCAAGGCCAATCCGCTGCTTCTTGTCATGCATCTCAAATTCTCGCATCCCATCCCAAGGCTGACAAAATTCTGTCCATCCCATGCCAGGACAGTTTAACTCACAGCACCCCCCTGACATGAGGTATCATGGCTTCATTAGTTAATAGCTTCATTAGCTCCACGGCTGCCAAAGGATTGACAGACCACATAGAATTCTCTCAAGAACAAGGGCTCACTCGATCAGGGCAGCCCAAAGCAATCTCAGTGATGTCACGGATATGGAGAGAAGCAGAGCTTGCTGGCTCCCGAAGCTGTTCCTGTTGTCACTTTAGACGATATTAAAATGACCTAACCCGCTCAAAATCTGAAGGAAATCCAGTTAACACTCATTTTCTTCCCTTAAGTACTGCTGAGAGTAACATCAACAAAGCACAGATAAAACATCCACGAAATGAGAAACCAGAAGAGAGTAATTTTAAAGATGTTTGCATTGGCACTGACACCTAAAGCAAGGCAGAGTGCAAGATCTGGGGCAGAGCTCCACACTGTTACAATTCTCTCAAATGCAGAGAGCTGCTCGTGGCTCCCATTCAATTTAAACAGCACCAGGCAGTCTCTGTTCCAGGGCTTTGAAGTTCAGTCAACTCTTGGGTGCGGAGGGAACGCCTTGACCCCCAGAGAGGCTGAGGCCTGGAGGGCAATGCTGCTGAGGACAGAACGGCTCCTTCCTCTTGGTCTCCAGTTTACTTGGAAAAGAGATCCAAGAAAACACAAACAGCTTTAAGAATGGCCTCACACCTTCCACTAAAAACCCCAGGAATCCCAAAGACAGGAATTTGTACTAATCCTGAAGAAATTTCCCGCAAGCTGCAAGATCTGCAAGGAAGCTCTCTGCCATCCGCTTTGAACTGAACATCCAACTGAAAGGATCAGCTCTAAAGAGCTGCATTTCTTTCTTCTCTTGCTCGGTTAAAATGCTGAAATGTCAATGCAGCCGTGTAATGAGAGGCAGAAGACACAAAGGAAGTGCCTCTCCCCCTGTACTGCCACAGGAGCACTGCACACAAGGTGCTTTAAGAATACCGGGAGAGGAGAAGATGAAGACCTTCCAAAATGTCCCCTTTTTGTCAGACAGAGGCAAAATTCAGGTATAGACTTTCACTGCAACAAACTACTTAGCAGCTAATTTTTAATACAGGCAGTAGAAAAGACAGAAAGACACAGGATGAAGAGCAGCACACTGTGAACAACACACATCTTCCCTAAATCCTGGTCTGTGATCCACCCACCATGGTTGCAATCTGGGACTAACAGCAGATAACACACACTGTGCGTCTTATATAATTTGTCGTTCCAAAATTCCCTGCATGTTTATTAAGGACTTTATATTCCCCATACTCATTTTGCCCTGGATCCTGTGATTACCTAAATCCCAAGAGAGGGCTGGGGGTGTGGAAAGCCACTCTGATGGCAAGAAGATCCGGTGTTTTGGACACCTCTCATCAAAAAGACCCTTAGTGACTACAGTGCTTTAGTCCTGCAGAACAGCAGCAAGTCATGCACACCCTGCTGCCATCTCACCTATGTCAGTCCTTTGAAAGGAATAAATCATGAATGGCAGAGGCACACAACTGAATGTACACATACCTTTCACCAAAACACTACACAGGTAATTATTACAGTGCAATAACATGATTTTCAGGAGATGATAATTGAAATTATACCTCTTAGGAAAGGCACTCAGCAGCACAGTTTGCAACTAGATTAATCCCCAAAGGTAACAAGCAATTTATTTATACATGGGTCAACAGTGATTCATATGCAATTCTGGAATGACGCATTTTTTAAAGAGATTTTAAGAGCAGAAAAGCCAATAAGATCAGTTTATACTCCCTGCAGCTACAATGCACCATCAGTGTTGTAGATATATCAGTGTGGGACACTAAAATAAAAATCAGGGCAAGTTTGTTTGAATCAAATTTTACTACATTAAAATATGGGATGCCACATAAAACCTGAGCCTTGATTCAAAATCAGAAGTCCAGAGAGTGACGGGAGAGGTTCTTCAGGGCTTCACTGAGGCAAATGTTAAGAACTATCAAACAGTGGCACCCAGTGGTAAAGGACTTCCTGCAAATAGGAACAGAGCAGAAAAACTTGGGAGGGAGAAGGCAGAAGACTGACCCAAATCCATGTTTATATACAAAAATGCTGAACTGAAAGAGCAAACAGACTAAATTCCCCTCAATTTTAGCAGAAAGTCTTACTTCTAAGTCATTCTACTTCTGCAAACATCAGCATTAGAGGATAGTGATTCTTCAAATACAAAAGGTTTAACATTAAACAGGTATTTCTGAGGGAGAGGGGGAAATCCAGAGCAGGCAGCAGCCCCTTATCAGTTGAGACAGTGCAAACATTTCAAACATGTGACTTGAGATACTGAAAAGGAGACTGGTGAATCTTGAATGCTCTTAAAATCTAGTGCACAGGTCTTTAGCAAGATTCTTTCAGGGAAGAGAGAAGCATGTCAACAGTGGTTGTTTTTCCACTTGTTCTGTATTTTTTTCGCATGCTCTAGAGAGAAAGATTAGAGACGTATGTGTGTCCCAGTGAGGCCAGACAATGTCCAGGATCAAAGGGTGTAGGTCATTCTCCTGGAACAGGAATCCTCTTCTGGATGCTGTGATGATAGTGAGGATGATGATGATGCAGGATCCTAGCAAATATTCAACCAGGCAGAAGTTTATATCAGATATAAGCCAAAAAGGTTAAAATTGCCTTTGATATATGCGAAAAAATTTGGAGCAAGAGTAGAGGCAGGTTACTTAGCAACCCAGTAAACATGACAAACAACAGCAAACAAACTGCACAGCGAACAAAGTTTTCTTTGTTATAAAGAAATTAGGAAGTTAAAAAGCAAATGGAACATCTGTAAATGGGAGAACGTGCCCTATATTGAGGCTGTTCTAACAGCTTTGCTCATTTGATTTTTTTAAGAAGTGAAGATTAATACCAGCCTAATAATCATATAAGCAACAAGCCTGACAATGCTTTGAGAGATTTTGATGACTGGGTATTGAGGCTAGAAAACAAATTCCTTAAATAAGGAGCACACTTTTAAAGTGCAGGGAATAAACCCATCGATTTAGTAAAAGATGTGTGTTCAGTTGCACGGAGAGACCGAATTACAGGATCATAATTATCCCTTCTAGTTCTACAAATTTAAAATCTATGAGTGCAATTAAAAAGTGTTTGCAAGGGGGTCAGAAGATTAAAATCTCTGCATTAATCAGGTAGTTATGCATTCAGCAGCTACAGCAACAAAAATTAGACCAAGCAAGCAAAGTATTTCTCATGCTGCCTCAGTTACTCCAGTGCTGTAAATCCCCAAGTCCTGCCAAAGGAGCACAGCGGGGCAGCTGAACCAGATTTTGCTCCGTGCCACGTGCTGTTCCTTAGGGCACAGCAGCATCCTGCCTGGAGTCAGGGCACAGCACGATCTGCTGAGCTGTCACAGCTCCCCTCCCCTCTGGGGCTTTCTGAATGACAACTTAAAAGGAATTCTAACCACCCATAAAAGAAGGCCATTTGCAACAAGTTTAAAAACACTGACATAATGAAAACCACACAGTCCACTGCAGCTTGCCAGCTTCCTAAACAGACTCATAGGTAGTTATGTAAAAGTTAAGTACTTCTTCAGACCGGGCAGATATGTATCAATTACCTGCCAACTCAACAACTCAAGTTCTTTTCATTTTCTAAGAAGAAACCCTTTTCCTAGGAGGAAAAAAAAATCAGCACTAGCAAAAATTGCTTTTTTCCTTCTTTTTGGTGACAAATGGCTCGGAGCAAGCATCCAGCCTCTCTTTTGATTTCTTAACACAGGGAGATTTCCTAGAAACAGACAAAAGGAAACAAAAAGAAATAATTTCTTTAAACCTACTGCTACTCCAAACTAACACACTTCCAGTTTAATCACAGGAAAGAAATAAAACCTTCACCTCAAGGAGCTAGTCTTGGCTTAGGCAACTACATCCGCATTCCAGACTGCACTGTGTCCACAAAGAAACACCCTTCCTTGCCCAGACCTGTTTCGTCCACTCTCAGCTGGCAGAGATACATTTTAGTAAGAGGCTCTGCACTGCAACTCAGTGGAAAAAGAAACCACTACAAAGGAAGGAAAACAAGACCTGAAGCAAAAAGCAAAAATGAGGACACCAGTAAAACTGATGACCAATCTTCCAAAAGTGAGGTAGAGTAAGAAATTTAAAAAAAGGCTGTTCCACACCCTCCTCATGACCTTAACCAAAAGCACGATGCTCTAATGGTTTAAAAGGACTGAGTGGGTGTAAGAATGTGTGGCAGCCAGAACAAGCCTCCTGGAAGCTACAAGTGGGCTTAGGATAGCCAAGCTTGATACACATGATTTTATGAAATGCAACAGTGATGAACAGGAGTCCTGCAAAGAACGCGATCTGCCACAGGGCAAGCAGAGGAACATCATCCTCTCACTGATGAGAAGAATGAGAGGTCTGAAAACCAGGAATTTACAGAAAATAAAAATGGAGGAAAATGTTGACACTCAGTCACATCTGTCAAAGCTGGTGACTTTTCACTGGTGCTCTTGATGAGCAGCTACAATCAGCAGCTTCTCATGCAAGCCCATAAATCAGGAAGCTGTGACACCCGGGCAGGGCTGAGTATCAGCCAGAAGGCTGCACATGAAAGGGCAGCAGAGCCTGCCTTGCTGCTCAGGCGGAAGGGCGTTGCTCTCGAGAGAAACAAGCCTCCATCTGAACAGGATTGATGTGTTACTCACACAGCTGAGCTGCCTTTGGCTGCTCAGCCTCCCTGGAACCAAGAACCCAGAATCTCAATACCTAAAACAAAAGCAGTCATACAAGCTTAGCATGAACACAAGGGAGATTTTAGGATATACTCTGGCAGAACAATTTGTTGTGTATGGTGACATGGGACTGTTTCTAGGATGTTTTGTGTCAGCTTTTTTTCTTTTTTGTCTTTTTAGAAAGACTTGAAAAGGCTCAGGAAGGGAGAAACAGACCATCGCTCCCTAATACCCTCCAGCAGGAACTGCTCAACAAATTCCAAGTAGTTAGCAAAGAAGGATAAGAAACTAGAAGGATGACCCCAAAGCCTCCACAAAAGGTTGTTTGTTGAGCTTGTGAACTGGTGGCAGGAAAGGAATTTCCTACAATTGTTACCTTTCTGCTTGAGAGACCACCTGGAGGAAAGTCTCAGGCCGTCCTTCCTCAGCAGCACTTGTGACGAGGGTGAGCTGTGCCACTGGAGTTTGTAGGACCCCCCACTCTGCTCCTCACATCCTTCTGCAGGGCTTTAGAGAGGGCGGCTCACTTGCTTTATGTGCTACAGAAGTGGAACTGAACTGGACCTAAACTTGAAATGCAAGAACTCTGAAGTATGTAAGTTCAACAACAAACAAACTCTCAGAAGTCCTAAGAGGCACTACAGGGAACTCCATTAAATGGTTAAAACAAACCACCTGCATGCCAAAAAGTCACACACTAGTTCACAGTGGTCTCATAAAGGAAAATAAAATGTGCTTAATCTTGTCTCTTCATGCTCAAAACCAAAGAAAAACCCTAAGAAGCCCAAAACCAAAGGGCTGCAAAACAAGACTTCAGTAGAGCCAAGAAAGGGGTTGAAAGTCTATCAGAACATGCCTACAGCTGAGGAACAAAAGCAGTGTGAGGTCACAGCTTGGCTCCTGCTAGTCAAGGTTCACAAAAGCAGCGTACAGAGCTTCCAGAGAAGTGAATGCCATTTGTCATTCTCAGACAGCCCGACAGCCACATCTCTGAAAGAGGCGGCTGCCAGCCCCAAGAGAAGAGGGCTTGAAAAAAGCCTCCTCACAAGCCTTAGAGCCCTCTTATTAACATCATTTCACAGGTGACTCCGCGTCCTTTACAACAGACAGGCTGAAAAGCTGTCCTCTAGCTGGGTTTTACAGCAGCAGCTTCATTAATAGGATGAATACCTATTGACAGGCAATCATAACCTCCACCGCCAGCTGCACCTCTTCATGCCCTGCTCTTTGTTCTGCTGCTGAAAACACAACTTGGGAGGCTCTGAGCACCTGCTGGGCCTGCAACCAAAGAGGGGAACTTTCAGGCCAGCAAACTTTCTATGTTGGCAATAAACTGCATGTTAAGGACTCCTTAAAAATGTCACCATGCAGTGTCCTCAGCAGGATATCATCTCACTGTCTCAGATATTTGTAGAAGGAAGGAAGAAATGGCAAGAGGTGTTTCTGTCATCCTTTTCCTGGTCTCCTTCAATAGCTAAACAGGCCATTAAAAACAAACAAACAAACAAAAAAACCCACAGAAAAATTGTAATTAAAATTCCAACTAGCCCATGTGGCCTCCAAGACTTTTAAAAAGCACATCCCTGTTCTGCAAGCAGAAGCACTCCAACAAATGGTCACAGGTGAATAGCCAGCACTCCATAGGACACATTGTGCCGTGTCATATCCCACAGGCACTGCCTGTCATGCTTCCTATCACTAAATTAATTACTAGTTTTCTCCATGACTGCATAACCTACAAAGATGTTAGGGACTTATTAGAGGAAGAAGAACTTTCTTTATGAGTAAGGGTGAAAGGTGAATTGATATTTATGTAGGCATCTCATGCATTGCTAATTCCTGGGGTTGCACCTCCCTATAGGAAATGTGGTGTGCAAATGTGAGCACTGTTTCTAAAAAAATAAAAGGAGGTGGGAACCCCTTTCCTTTACTGTAAATTCTTGACCTGTTACTAGTCCCATAAACCTGAGTAAAACAGACCAAAGTGCCACAACACTTTCAAACATTTTAACCCAAGTTGCTCAAGTTCCTACACACACCACAGCTTGTCTATCATCTTACAAAACAATCACTTTCCCAACCTGCTTGCTTAACAAGCTGTGGAGGACTCTAGACTGCAAAGTAGAATATTAACATCTTCTTTTTTTTTTAATTGGACAATCATATTTTGCCACGATTCACTGAAGAATTATGTTTTAAAACTGCAAAAAAATTACTGAACAAGGGGAATTCATCAAAATTTCAAGTAGCACTATTCATTATAATGGGCTTGGTCACATCAGAGGCTTGCTCAGTCAGAAGGAAAGCTGCCCCACAATTACAGTGAGAAACTGAGCCATGACAGAAGAGCAAGGCTCTATTCTCAGCTCTACCAAAAACTGGATTTGTGATGCTGAGCAAGTTGCCGAGCCTTAAATTACTCTGGAACAAGCTGTGGTTGTCAGCACAAGACAACATGTTGGATATCAAATGCAGAGAGAGCAAGACAGGCTCTTTGGATGAGCAAATCAATAAGAGACATCATAAATAACAACGCTATGCTTTGTTCTATTATAGGCAGCATTTTGTCAGACATTTTGCAGCCGTTTCATATTAACCACTTTTTTTTTTTAGGATTGAACAAATGCTTGCTTTAGAATCAACAGGCAAAATCCAAACACGTAATTTGCTGAAAGAAGTTTGGAAAATTAAATTGAAGATGTTTAAAATAAGGTACAAAGTTACGTATTAAGAGATACACAGAATAAAATTTAGAAAGATCCTAGTTAATAACACAGAGGTTGTGAACTTGGTGCTGCAAAACAAACGTCAGGGATTTAGAAGTCTCATGTCTAAAGGATTGACGCTGTTTTCACCCCAAGCCTATTTTTATGAATTTCTTCCTTCCCAAGTTATTACTAAAGTCCCCAGTGATTTTTTTTTTTTTTTGTTATTTGTCTGTGGATTTATCATCTCAACAACAAAAAGACACACATTAAACACATGCTTTTTTAGGCTGCACTAGTAAATATGTTCTCAGAAATTACTCCAAGACAAAAATCCACATTGAAAAACCAGAATGAGAGCTGGGAGCCTGAGGGCTTTCCTATCCCACTGGTGAATACAGCATGTTCTTTTTGAGAATGTTCATAATAAGACAGAGACCCATTTGTCAAAATCTGTCCTCTTTAAACAGCATGTATTCCTCAACAGCCTTGGTGCTCAGCGGGGTGTAAATACTGCACCTTCCGCCACTTCCCCAATGTGAGTTTAACACACACATTAGTGTTTTAGATTGAAACAAATGTTTGCTACAATTAAGTTCTATTTCATCTAAGAATGTTAATAGCCATCCTTTAATGTGAATGTTAACAAATCAGCCATAACTTTTTTTGTATCATCGAGGTATGGGATGTTAAACACAGGATTCTGACCTGCTACACTGACCCAGCAGCCTGCCTGCACAGAGGATGTTGTGCCGCTGATCCCCAAAGAAAATCAGAAAAGCTGCACAGAAACAAAGGCAGCAACAGGATCCATTTCCAGTTTAGAGAGGCATTTGGTTATGAAAGCTACCAGACTCTCAGAAGTAATCCAGGAGCCTTCTCCTGCACAGATTTGTCATTAATACTTCTTGTTCTTCGCCTGCACCTTTCCAGCACTGCTGAGAGCAGCAACACCACAGGTACCAAAGGCACTACACTGCAACTGGCGAATGTAGATGGTGAATATGGGCTGAACACAGTGTCTGCTCATCCCGATGTGCATCTTAAGACAATGCTCTGCTCCAGCCAGTCCCAGCTCCCCATATGGGAGAAACTCTAGAGCAGCTCGTGCTGTACCCGCAGGAGCAAACAGCCCTGCAAGGAAGCAAAACACTCCAGTGAGACAGTCCCAGTCAGGTGGGATTGCAGCTTCTGCCTCTGCGATGTACGAGTGAAAATCACACAGGGATCTACCTGTATCAGTATCGAGCAAAGCTGCTCTAGAGTGGGAACAGCTGCACCAGCAAAAACACAATATGCTAATGCAGAGATTCAGATCGCTTCAAACCTACAGAACTTGCAAAAAAGATTAGAATCCCAGTAGCTCTGAAATGACAAAGTATCAATCATATTCGAGTTTCATTAGATCCCATGTTATATACTTATATTACAAACGGCAATTGGAATAAAAATTAGAGCAACCTCACTGTTTCACACATACTTGAGGGAGTCACTATGCTCTGTAAGCCTACACAGACGACTGAATCATTATCCACACTTTATATCCTCTGTCTTCCTGGAAGTCAAAGGCCTTTGGGACTTAGAAATAGTAGAACTTTTGAAAATTTTACTGACTGCACTCAGCCAACATTATGTCCCTTCAGAGAGACACAACTGTCATGACGCTCATCTTTCACACAAAGGTAACATCCCGCTCACATTTTAGGTAACTGCTTAGTTCTGATCTTCTGCATTAAAAAAATGTTGGTTGCCACCTTCATCCCCCAACCTGACCTTGCCAGCACTACTAACCTGTTCCTGCAAATTGGGCTGCATGATATACAGTATTATGTGCCTTTGAGCAGGGTGACAGCCACCCCCATGAGAG
Organism: Pomatostomus ruficeps; assembly: GCA_013400735.1. Taxonomy (NCBI): domain Eukaryota; kingdom Metazoa; phylum Chordata; class Aves; order Passeriformes; family Timaliidae; genus Pomatostomus; species Pomatostomus ruficeps. The sequence continues at coordinate 68,661 of VYZT01021114.1, forward strand.
CCCACTAGCATGGCACCATCTCAGACATAGCTAAGGCATCAACCCTATAATTCCGGGTGAAACACCCTCTTTTCAAGAGCCATTTCCCTCTCACCAACACACCTAATCACACATACACCTCAGGGCATGGTGGAACAAACAGGAAGTCTTTGTGGCTGGGCAGGGGTGCAGGTTTTGATTCAGGAAGTGTATGTCTGCAAATTAATTTTGATCTGCACCCTGCTGTGCTCAGTGCTTTCCTATGGCTTCCATTCAACATAAACTTTTACTACCATTGAAAACACAGTGCTTCCAGGAAAACAATGTTTACTTAAATTCACACAGTGATTAAAAAAAATACAGTAAGACCATTAAAAGTTTAAAATCAATGGGTGAACTTTCAAACACAGCAACAGCAGCTCTACTAAAATGCACGCCAGTAAATGTGCCTGCTCACTCTCAGAGGTACCACTCTCACTAGCAGGGAGGTAACAAATTTGTTAGTAATTTTCTAGTAGAGTTAAAATGGGGAAGTCTGTAAAGGCTACAGCACAGACTCTTCATCAGGAAGAGAGATTTCAGAGTTTTTATCTCATCCAAGGTTTTTTTCTGTTGCTAGAAAGTGCTGACATCCATTTAGTAGAAAACCTCTCAGCGTGTCTTTTAAATATCCCTTTCCAAAAACCTCCCATGGGACAGCTTCATTACTTCGACAAGTGACTTGAGAGGTAGGAGGAGACAGACACAGAAGGCCAAGGCAACAAGAATTTCATCCAATTTCTCACACCTCATTCCACCCTTCCTTACATCAGATGAATCAGCGTTGTTCAGCTGCAACTCCCGTCTCTTAATCTTACCCAACACCCCAGCTAAAAACTAAAGACATCAACCACTTGTCTCTCTCTTGGTTAAGACCTTGTATATATCCCACTCTAACCCTTATTTAAACCATTATGATTATTATCTAATTATAAACAATGCCTTGATTAAAACATACATATTTATAGAAGCATTCATGTCACCTACCTTTAGGCCTGTAACTGCTGCAGCTAAAATGGGAAAGCAAGCTCCTTATAGCATTAGCATGGTTATCCAGAGGGCAAATCAAAGCAGCTATGCTCAGCACTAAAGTCAAATATCATCACTCTCAAGCAGCTTCCAGACACTCTCACCTTCCTCCACTGAGGTTATGAGAAGTCCAGAGAATCTAGACTCCCAGACTGCTATTTTAAAGCAATGGGCAAGGTCCCTTCAAAAATCAAGAGTCAGAAATTGCAGCTCAAATTTCATGAACTACAGCAATAGTCAACAAATCCAACCTGCCACAGCTTTTTACACTATCTCCAGCATGCCAGTTGCTTCCAGCTTCACATACAATATGATAAAAAACCATGGAAAATACTCAGTTTAATCATTTCCTGTATTATTCACCACATTGTGTGCAATACCTTGTGGATTAATTATCCAGATAACAGAATGACTGCAAGTGCCATTAATGTTGTCGGTCTGAAGTAGTAATCTAAATAATGAGAGCAATGAGCTCCTGTGATCTACAGCATGAGAGAGGCTGAACTGAAGAACAACCCCCTCCTACCTGCGACACGTGAGTGAAAAAAGACGCTTCCTCCCTGTGCAGGAAGGTGACTAAACCATTAAGCAACTGTGGAAAGTCCCAATGATTGAGAAAATCAAAGAGAGAAAAGGGCTTTCACACCTGGAAACCAAACTGTTTAAAGGAATGGAGAGATGGGTGACCAAGGAAGAAATGTTTTATGCTGAAGGTGGTGAGACGCTGGCACAGGTTGTCCATAGAAGCTATGGATGCCCCATCACTGGAAGTGCTCAAAGTCAGGTTCGGTGTTTTGAGCAACACAGTCGAGTGAAAGATGTCCCTACCCACTGCAGGGGGGTTGGACTAGATGACCTTTAAAGGTCTCCTCCAGCTCAAAGCTTTCCATGACTCTCTGACTGATGACATTTATATGAGGATGGGATAAGCACATTTTGGGGGTGCCTGTGCTGGTGCACAGAGGCATCCAACAGTGAGAGAGATGCCGCTCCTCTCCCGGACCTGAGATATCCGCACAAGGGAAGAGCAGAATTACTGTTCTCCCTAACCACAGATATGGCCACACACCACTGCCTGTAACAGAGCTGGAAACACCTCATTTCTGTGTGTCCTGGTTAAGCAAGAGGCACAAATTTCTGTTTGAAGGCAATCTAAACCGCACCACTGGAAATACCAGTAGAACTATTTCTGTTATTTCCAGGCCACCAAACACAAGTAGCACTCACTAGTTTGCTACTCTGGTTTCCAATTTAAGAAATGCCTTTAATGGAAGCACTTTCTTGAACACATACCAAATGCCACTGAACATAATTGTGTCTAAACTGCACCTCCTAGAGAGCTCCTGAGCATGTTGTAACCTAAAAAGGAAGGAGAGGAGGGAATAAAAAAAACAAAGAGGAAAAGAGGAAGAAAGTCTCTCTTGTGGCATTTTTCTTTCTTCGAACACAGGAAGAAACAAGTGTTGGTATAAACAGAAAGGAAGACAGATTAACATCTCACAGATTCAAAACCAAGTGCTATCAGCAAAAATGTTAGATTATTGAGGCAGAGAGACGAAGTTGCAAAACTGCTTAACATTTCAAGAAGGTCTGAGGCTTTTCACTCAGTGTTTACTCTGGGGAAAACAAAAATACACTTTGAGTATCATACAAAGGTTTGGACTAGAAGGGAATTTAAGAGATCATCTAGTTCCAACACCCCTGCCATGGGCAGGGACACCTTCCACTAGGCTAGATTGCTCAAAACCCTGTTTAGACTGACTCTGAACATTTCCAGGGTTGGAAACAGCCACCGCTTCTCTGGACAACCTATTCCAGCAATTCACCACCCTCACAGTAGAGAACTTCTTCCTAATACCTAACCTAAACCTGCCCTCCTTCAGTCTAAAGCTGTTCCACCTTGTCCAATGTCCCTCTCCAGCTCACTTGTAGCCCCTTGAGGTACCGGAGGGGGCTCTAAGGTGTCCCCAGAGCCTTCCCTTCTCGAGGTTCAACAACCCCAGCTCTGAGCTGTCTCCATAGCAGAGGTGCTCCAGCCCTCTAAGCATCTCTGGGCCTCCTCTGGGCTCACTCCCACAGGTTCCTGTTCTTCTTACATTGCAGGCCCCAGAGCTAGGGTAGAACTGGATCAGCAACTCAGTAACAAGAGTCAAATAAATGAAATACCGCATCTGTTGTTACGATTAAATTAACAAAGTACTGATAGAACCATGCATGTTTTCCCCTTGTGTACCATGCCCTGGGTAAAGATGTTCTGTAGCCGTACATATTTCCTGTGTTATAAATGAAACACAAGCCAAATTTACCCTTCCTGCAATGCTATTAAAAATCAAGGGCAATTACTCTAGGGATAAATCTGGCCCAGTAATGTTTTACAACAAAAATGAGTTTCAGAATAAATTCTACTAAAATAAGTCTGTGTGGAAATACTTGATACATTCTCATTTGTGTTCCCAGAGCACTTAAAAATAAATTGGAACAGAGGGTTCCCAGTACTAAATAGCTAGAAAATGTCAATGTAGTGTTTTAGAATACTCTGTTTTCAGGTGATCAACCTGATATTCTTACTGCCTGGTTCTGTGGGGGGTAGTTTTCTTGTGGTTGATGTTTAAATTTTTTGTTTGTTTTCTGGATGGTTTTTTGGTGGTGGGGAGGGATTGTGGGGGGTTTTGATTGGGTGAGGTTTTGTTTCTTTTGATTTTTTTTTTAATACCTAAGTATTTGCAGTCTTAAATAAAGGCCACCTTATATGCAGCTCAGGGTGTGTACCATGAATTGAAGATCTCAGAAATTACGTGTACAGGGAAAATCAAGCCCATGTATTCAAGATTCCAAATTTCTACATTGAGATTACACAATCAGACAAAATACAACTACAAATAGCATCAGGTTAGACTCTCAGCTGGCATGAGCTGGAGCCAGTCTACTAAAATCAATTTATCTTCCTCAGCTTATCTGACTCCTCAGGGAACGTGGGCAATATTAATATTGCAGCTCCCCACAAAGTCACACATGCAGAAGTGCTGGCGAGAGCAACGGCCTCGGGAAGCCTCCGCTCTCAGCACACGATGCTGCAGACCCGCACGGATGCACCTGTAACGCTGCTCCCATGGAACACTGCATCGGCTGCAATGATGGAGACAGCCAGAAAACACATACAAGTTGCCAAAAGCAATTTATCTACAGCATTTTGCACAGCCAGCAACCACTGTAATCATGTTTTTGTAGAAACATGGAAAATCGGGCTGGAAGGAACTTCAAGAGGCCGCCCGCCCCTTCCCTGCCTCAGGGCGAGCTGTAGCACATCTACACACCCCTGACATCTCCAGCTCCTAAAGAAGTTTTTGAGCCAAAATTTTTCATTTTCTTAATCCAAAACAAGATGTGATTTAAACCCAGTTGTTCATCTGATTTTAAGCCCCAGGCATTGACATTTAGTGCTAATGGATATACAGAACATCAAACTGGCTGGTTAGTCCCGATGTGAGTACGGAGCTGAGCTTTCTCTAACACAGTAACAGAAGATGTAAACAGGTAGATTAACAATTTTTTTAGAGCAGGAGTCAAACTTAGCATAAATTAAAAAAATCTCTTCACCAGATTTTTTTTTAATCTCCATTGCAGGAGATACATTCAGCACATCTAGAGGAGACCACAGAGCTCATGAGAAAACCTGCAATGCTCTCATTGAGGCCGTCGTCTCCACAAAAGGCACTGAGAGGCAGCAGGTATTCCCACGGCCATACAGAAGAGGCCACTCTGTTCCCAGAGAAGGCTCTTCTCTCCTGCCTTGCTCTGACCAAGCCTGGTTTTGACCCCCCCAGCTTTTACAAGCTTGTCCCAAAATCCCCTTGCAATGGCAGAGGGCCATGTACTTCTCCTTCCCTCTATTTTCCCACCAGAAAGTCACCGGCTGAGGAGAGAGGCCCATGGAGCAGAGGGCTCCTGGCTCCCCTGCCTCCCAAACCTCCTGGGCCACAAACTCAGAGATGAGAGTCTGTGGAGGGAAGAAAGGGGAGGCTGGTAGGGAGAGCCATTCAATATGGCCATTCTGCACAAACAGTACTTGGATGGCTCTCAACAGCACAGAAAGAGCTACTGATGGCACTTCAGTGGTAAGGTAAAGGGAGAAGGATCTGGACATCAGATCCCAGTCTTAAAAAACGTTTTAAATTATTAAAGCAAGGCGTCAATTCTTGTAACAAGGCACTGCAGCTTATTTAAAGAAAATAATGCACTAATAAGAACATTTATTTCCTTCAACATCTTCCAGGCATGGAATCACTAGGATCTGTTTGAAAGGGTTTCCATTGCTTCTGCCAGTCCTGAAAACAATCTTGTGCTCATGAGGAGATGCAACCCAGTTTCCTCATTGTGATTCTAAACCAAAATATATATTGCTTCTATTTTTTCCCCTATATATTTTTTTTGTATGCAATTATTCAAACAAATCATATTCCCCAATCTCCTGGGACTGAGTTTATTGCAATAATTGAGAGGGCTTTTTTCTTCTCAGATGTTCTGTTTTTCAGGGCAAGATTCCCTTTTGTGTGTATGATCCTTTTTCAATTATGCAAAACCCAAGGCAAAAGTGTAATAAAAAATGCAATGACTCTATTGCTTATTTTTATACTCTGACATTTTCATTTCATGTCATTAATGAGTCTAATCAATCTGTCTTGCATTACACACGTATCACATTCCTAACCAGTAGCAATTAGAAATAGATAGCCATTTGCTTTCCCCCAGAATTGTAGAAAATTAATGCCACTTGTCACAAAAAGGGTTCAGACTACAGAGAGCAACACACAAAACACTAAGTATTTTAATTTGACACCATTCTTCATGCAGCTCTCAAATCAAAAGCAACAGTGTTGAATTCTATTATTAGTCTCCTGCTTGGATCACCACTTTGAATAAAGGCATTAATGAGATGGAGACCTGCAAAGCATTTTCTTAGAAACCAGAGAAACACTAACTAAACAATTTGGATGTTAGCATTAAAAATCCTGAATAAATTGCATATTCACCAAGAAAAGGCAAAAGTACTGAAGAAGCAGCATCTGTAGGGGCTCTGTCACTTTCTGTACACATGCCAGGCAGGGTATCTCCCGTGACCCATATTAGACATTGTACCCACTGTGGTCAGGAGCTGCACTGGCAGATTTCCATCCCAGAGCTCGAATTCTCACAGCTGCCCATGCACAGGACTTCCCCGCTCTCCCCCAACACGCTTCCCCTTGTTTTTGGAAAGGCGACAAGCACAGTTGTCCCAGTTAAGCCGGAGGTGTCCTGCACCAGTTCATGCCCTCCCAAAGACCCAACTGGTCTCATCTCACTTTGGCAGCTGCTATAAAAACAACTGCTCCACATCTACAAGGAGTGTCCAGTTGCTGCCACAGCCAGCTCTGTCCCAGCTGATGGAAAGGGGAAACAGCAATGTGTCCTCATATTGGTTACACAAGTCTAGTCTTTAATTTTGAGAGCTCATCCCTATCTATTGGGTTTACTTGGTGCATCAGCCACTTATTCCTTAAAAAGTTCAAATGCAGGGGAAAAAAGGATGTAGAAGCTGGAGTAATACTGGGCAGTTCTACATCTGAATCTCTAGAAGTGGCTCTTTCACATAGTAAGTGTGTTGGCCAACCCCCTCAGAGGTCAGAAGGCCGCCCCAGTACCATTCCCATTGCTGCCTGTTGCTCATCCATATGCTGTGAAATACAGACTGACTACAGCAAAGATGGACACAGAGCACCAAAGACTGTGATTCCGTCTCAGCTCTCAACCACCTACACAGATATCACATCCGTTTCATAAAAGCATCCACCTGTTCCACATCTGTGTTGATGGGGAGAGAAAAAAGCCAAGCCCCGCAGATGTGCAGAGCTCAGACAACAATAAAACAGGTCACTGATCAGAGAAACTCTCTGGGCGTATTCACTGTGAAAGATGGCACGAATGTTGTTCTCTCATGAGGTACCCAGACAGACAGACAGCGATGCCTACTACAGAACTGGCTCATGAAAAGCAAGTGACACCATGTGGGAGCCAGGACTTTTGCATACAAACCCATATAAGCTGGATCCCGTAGAGTGTAGGCAGGAGTGGGGGTACAACAACTGCACAACTGTTAGCTGCCACTTTACCTGAACCTTGGATAAAACGACAATGGCTAGCCATCCCTGAGATTTCCAGGGCTGAGTTAGTAAAGTCTAACAACCCACCAGCTGCTACTAAAACCTATGCTCTATGAGAGGTTAAGAAAATACCAGGTGATTTCTTATTAGGTCTTGAATCTTATTAGGTGTCTTGAATTTACCATTCAAGAAAGCAGTAAGACAAGGATACAAGGAGTCTCCTTTATTCCAGAGATCCTTTAAGGCCCAGTCCCCCCAAGAGGGACAGAAAGCTTTCAGTAGTGAGCAAGTAACCTCACAGTCACCAAAATGTCAAGTTTCATTTAGCACTTGAAATTTTTGATGCCTTTCTAAATTCTTTAAGCAGTTTGTGCACTAGCAAGTGCAGGTTATAGATTTTTATTTTTATAAAGTAAACTAAATATGAACCAATAGTTAAGAGTGAAATAAAAAACTGCAGATTTTGAATACTGATGGTTATGCCTCAACCATATTTGTATTATCTTCCAAGTGTTGAGTAAATCAAAACCTAGGGAAAAATACATACTGGAGGCCAGATCTTTCAGCAGGTATATGGTCTGAACAACTCTTCATATATAATTACACTGCCAAATACTTGATGAAAAGAATTGAGTGGATGTCAACATATGCTTCTTGTAAAACAGACAAGAGGACCTTTGTCAGACAAGAAGTAAATTGAGATTCACTATAGGAACTGTATCATACAGTTTAAAAGAAAACCACAAACACATGTGCAGGCCTGAAAATGGGGGTAAAAGGCTTGAGGAGAAATGTCAGCTGAGGTCTGTTCCTTGCACAGAAGGGGACTGAACAGCAAGGGATACTATTATCCATTGCAGCCAGAGAACTGGCAGGCTTGCTGCTCAAAAGCAGCTGCTTGAATATTTAGCTTGAAAGGCAGACTATTCCTTGCATTTTCTCTGCTTTGGCTTTCAGCTGCACAGCAGTGCCAAACGGCATCGTGCTTCCTGCGGGACCAGAGCGCCTTTGGGCTGGGTACAAACTGCACATGGTTTATAGGGCACCCTGAAGGGGGGACCACAGCACTGCTCTGATGCCAGAGGGGCCTGGAAGCTACTGCAGAATTTCTGAGGACGACAGCTCACTATGGTCGTATCAGCAGGGTGGTTGACATGATCCATTCTGAGTGCTGGCTATTTTGTCACAGAGCAAGACAAGGAAGGAAGCAGTGAGAGACAGCAAAGGACTCCTACACTGAGAGATACACACAAGATTGGGCCATGCTAGTCAGAGCTGGGTATGGCAGATAATAACTCCAACAGCCTGCATCAAACAGATACTGGGTTCACAGCCTACACATCTGCCAGTTTTCTTGCTAGGTACTGAACAGCAGCATCCATCTCATCACTCAGCAGCAGTAATTCCCTTTCCCGCTTCAAGCTTGTCACACACTGTCACCTAGTCCCAGAGACTCAAAATGTATGAATTAACAATATCTGACTTTTGTGTTGGAACAGTGGAACAAGTAACTAATAAATTGAAACTTTATGAAAAAGGGCAACAGATTTAAGTTCACAAACTGAAAATTATTTGCAAAGCAGTAATTCAGCTTAGTTTGCAATTTTACACACATGCAGAGACACAGGTTATCCACATACTAAAATAATCCTAGTAATTAAATGCTACTAATGAACAAAAGATGTGCTCAGCTCGCCTTTGAAAATCCTACCACGCAACTAGACACCTAATAAATAGAGAGACAACTGTAGTCAGACACAATATGGCAATTTCATTCTAACACAAATCTTGCTGGCAGAGGCTGAAGTCACACATTTTCAAGAAAAGCTTCCAGACTCTTCCTGGTGTGAATATTTAATGTTTTGAGAGAAGCAAGAGGATTTTGTATTTAGAAGTTACTCCACCAGAAGCACGCACTGTTATCTTTAATGTTTTGCTTTAAATTAGGAATAATCAACTTGTAAGATTGCTCACAAAATCTCCAACCTCTGAAGAAGCAAACAAGAACTCAATCTGAAAAGCTGTGGGCAAACGGGATTACCAGTCTGATTTACAAGTGAGAATTGCCTGTTAAAAAAAGGCAGAATCATGTTTCCATGTGGAAAACGTTAAAGTTATTATAACTAAATATAACATCTCAAATTTGCCCCCTCTATTTTATTTCCAATAATACACATACTCATCTCTGCTTGTTCCATTAGATAACAACGGGTAGCAAAACCGTCATGTTCTCGTTCAAAATCCCCTGGGATTTGAGCCCTCCTTCCCAGGTTCCCCCAGAGGGGAGCAGCAATGCCAGGACCACAAGGAAATAGGCAGGCATGTGCCAGGGAGAGAGGGACAGGAAATATCTGCACGTGGCTTTCAGATTCATCTTCGGCATGGGCCTCAAAATATCCACAAAACAGTCAAAATTCCCATACAAATCTGAATGAGAGAGGAGGGAGGGAACGACTCAAATATCAGGATGTTACAGTTTGGAAATGTCATTAAGAATGGTAATTCTGAGCTAATTAAATGGGGAGGGGGTGGGGAACATAACAATCAAGCAAAGAGTATCCACGTCATATGTCGCCAAGATGGCAAGAGAGGAGCATTTATTCTGCCACACTGAGATATTCCATATTCACAGTCATCACCACAGTGTTGAATGATGTGAAGGAAAGTGTTGCTGCTTCATCCTTGTACCATTCTCTGTCACTGCACCTTCTGCCATCCAAATTCCTGCTTTCTCTCACACCTTTACAAAATATCAGTGCAGAGACTTTCTAGGAATTTGGGCCAAGTTCAAGAATCCCCATCTGCTCCTGTTGGAGAGGGATGAGATCAGACTGTAAATGAGTGGCAGACTGCTAGCAAGGAGACACGGGAATACAATTTGGACACGTATGAAAGTCAGTCCCAGCCTTCTTCATTTAAATTAAAAACTTTAGACTCTCCTCTGTCTCTCTGTAATGAAACATTCATATAATCAGTTATTCATCCATTTAGGTTAAGTGCATGTATAGGCAAGTACTCTCAAGACATTTCATTAATCTACATTTATCTTAAAGCTGTTTAGAATTGCAGACGTGCATGCACAAGATGAGTTCTTCAAGACTTACAAGCAATTAGGTCTTGAGAAAAGTGGCTTTGGTAGCACATGCTCTCACAGTTATTTAAATAAATTCAAATCAAATATAGGTTTAAATCAGCACAAGACTTCTCATTAGACACCAATGTTTTTTCAAGTTTCCAGAGCTTTTTTGCAGTGCTTTGCACTGTGTATGTAGGAGCATGCACCTGTGCTGGCAGTCAGATTGCAGGAGGGCTCCCCTTGCATGCCTACACACATGAGTTCAAACCTTGAATTTATAACACTTTCTTGTTATAGCTGGTAGCAATATGGAAATATATATACAAAAGGTGTCACTTTCTGGAAGTGTTTCTCACCACCTGACTGGTTATCATGGTAGCCCAGGGAGCAAAAGCACGGTGTTCATCCACTAACACGTTCCAATTTGCCTTCATGGCACTCTGGAGAGCTGAGATCAAGCTTCCTTATTTTGTAAGAAGGTGAACATTAAAAAAATAAATAAAAATCCAAATCAGAAATCAACTTACTGGAGGAATTAGGTAGAACAGGACACTCAAGGCAGACCATGCAAGTCCCAAGTGAGCGCTGTAAAACAAGCCCTTCTGCATTTAACCAACTCTTGCACATCTAGATGTGCAGGAATTTCAAATCCTGCCTACTTAAACTGTAACAGAAGACTAATGAATTTTACATCATTGAAAAAAGATGACCCTAACCCTGGCAGAGAGTATTAGAATTCCTTATAATCCCAAGTGTCAATCTTGCTTACATCTATTTGTTTTCCTTTTAAGTCCACAAATGGACTTAAAAGGAGAATAAACAGTCCATTTCTTGGCCACATTTGTGGCCAAGAAAACACAACGTGATTACATTCTGTGTGTGGTTAAGGCCTGTTGGTTTAAAACATACACATAAACACACAGATACATACGCACATACATAGTCACACACACTGCCTTTGTTAATAATCAGAACAGATCTTGATGAATCACCTCGATTTGATATTTTTACAGTGTTTCTTGTAAAAAACATTCCCCAAATGTGCAAACGATTAAGAAAATATGTGAAAAACAAAGTCTGATTGGCAGACTAAAGTTGGAGGCTGAGTAACACGTATGCCTGCTTAGCATTAATGGCAGAAATCCCTTCTCACTCTAGAAATCTGACATATCATTTACTTTGTTAGTTCTAAATCAACAATTAATTTAATTTATATTAAAAATATGAAATTAAAAATTAATACAGGTGATTTAGAATCAAAGTCATGCAAAGACAATACTTCTTTTTTAATAGACTTTAATTTTGGAAATATTACTGCATGCTGCTGAATTCCTACAACAGTCCACAAGGCCAGCACTGGAAGTCTGTCAATACAACCGTTAAGATTTCATTTACTAAGGGCTGATTAACTCAAGTCTTCCTTTTCCACTAATTAATACCACAAACTGCCTCCAACTATTGCGCGTTTGAATCTGAGTGTATGAGCAAGGAATGACCATCTTACACGCCATGCAGAATTACAATCTCATAGATCCAGGACATGAAACATTTTTAAATCAGAAAAAGAAAAAGAAAGGCAAGATAGTGCTTTACCCTAGTCAAAAGGTCACTCAACTCAGATTAACTTAGAGTTCATGAAACTCTAGTCAAGAAAGTAAAAATGAAAGTCTGACCCTTAAAAAGGCCAGATGTCCCACTGATTTCCTCTTATGTTTTAGTTAAGCACATGGTTCACAGTCACAGAAAAGTTTATTACAAGTCACAAATATGCCACCAGTAGAGATCCAACAGTTTCTCTTCCAAACTAGAGACAATTCCCAACAAAACAGAAGACACCAGTCCAGCACCAAGCCAACTAAAGTGAGCCAGAGGTCACCAGCAATCCCATCGAATGGCAATGCAGAGAAACAGCTCTGCAGGCAGATCCTGTGGCTGGAACAGCTCCCGACACAGCTCCCGGGGTGTGGGGGTGATGAACTCCAGCAGAACAGCATTACAGCCACTCCAGCCCCTGCTCACTGCAGGAGCCTTGCTGACATTTGTGTTTACGACTCCAGGTCAATGCCAGCAACTTCACAGTCCTCACCTAATGAAAATGCTGTCTTGCTCTACCTTTAACCCCCTCCAACTCTACTAAGGACATGCCTCTTCTTTCAAACACCTCAAACTGCATCTAAGACCATTCTAATCACACACACAGAGGCTTTCTTCCCTTTCATTATTTTTGCTCTACATAACTTTAGAAGGGGTTGAAAATTTTCCCTCTCCTGATCTTGACAAAACCCTTTCCCGCTAAGTCCTCTGTAACCAGGCTGCTGCCCAGCACCGTAGCTGGAAATTAGGGGCTTATAATGGAAATGCTGAGGTAACCTTAGTCACAGCATCAGGCTGCATGAAAACCTTGACATGGTACTGGAAAGAAAGTGCATTTAAAGCCTAAGAGGCTCTGTCATCACCATAAAATGCACATACTGCTGCTGCACGCTCCCAAACTTTGCTAAATGGGCCTGGGCGCAGCAGCAGTGAAGCGCAGCCTCCCCTGACTTTGCACAGTGCATGGGCTCATTGCCACCACCAGCTGTGACCACCTCCACGCTAACAAGGAAGGGGAAGAGAACGCACTAAATTAAAATCTACTTTTGTAATCACGAAAAGAATAAGAGAACTAAATTGGTCTGAACAGAAGTCAGTGCTGGAGGGTTACTCTCACTACCTGGCCATTATTCGCTTTGCTGTTCTTTGCCCAGCATTAACACCTGCCCGTTTCTCCAGCCCCGTGACTCTCGTTATCACTCTCATTCATCTGTTATTACCAAACCAGCCTTCCTCTGGGAAAGCTCTATCAGCTGCAATGAACACTGGCCACTGTATTTAGCATAAAATTTGGGACTTTTGAAATTAAGACAGTAAATCACCTCTATCCTGTGCACATAAGAGACAAATCCAGATGTGACAAAGATATAATGATGCTATTATATTAAAACACTAAAAGAAAACTGAAGAGAAGTGAATGAGACTTGGCCTTAGTGAATCTGAAAGTTAATAACTCTACATTAATAACCCTGATGAGGACTGCTGTTAGAAAGACAAAAATCTCCAAGAATTCAACACAGGGTATGTTTTATTAAAACTATACTTCCACCTAAAGTGCTTTGGATTGTTTAAGATTTATCTGAGTGAGAGCAAGGAGACCTCTTCTAATCAGGAAAATGCTGTAATAGCCTCTGATTCAGAAGCCATCAATTTACTTTGTGTTCATAGACTATGTAAGATACCACAAAATGAAATAATAAAAAGCAGTAAAATAAAAAGAGATGATATAGCAAAAGACCCCAGGTAGTAGCAACAGGGAGAAAAAAAAAAATTATGTTTTAAAGACAAACTACCTGCATGCACAGTTCTGAAATTTTAACTCCCAATGTCCCTATCGCATTACTGTGTGTGCTGCAGATGAAACAAAGCAATGGAGAATAACAGGGCCACATTGCCTCTTTTCAAAAGAAAACTTCACCATCATGGAAAGCTAATAAAGAGAATAAAAGCAATAGGCAAGATTAAGAAAGCGGAGAATGAAAAGTAATAGTATTAAGTGGTTCATTTTTTATTCATGGATATTCTTTCCAGTGGATATCTCAGAAGCATTTTATGTTTAATAGGCACCACCACTGTGCAAATGTTTTCTAAGCAAAAAGCCCCTACTCTTTACCAAGGTAATAAATGGCTTCATAGCAGACAGCCCTATGAAGAATTCAAGAACCAAAGTGAAATGTGGACCATAGAAAATGTAAGAAAATTTATCCTCAGTGAAAGCCCTTTGATGTTGAAACAATTTAATAGAAGGTGAGTGCTACAGATGATATGTTTTCATTTGGTAACCCTGGTTAAGTTGTCTGTCAGAGATCCTTGACTTCTCAGAAGAGAAGGTGTGTGTATTACTAACTGAAAAAAACCAACAAAACCAAAACAAAACCCTCCACTGAATTCACAAGTCCTAGTCTCAGAGCCTTACAGAGAGTTGCTTCCTACTTCTCCCCCTTCTTTTTCACCTTCCCACTTCTGGTTTAAATTCTTGCAATAATTCTGTTTTGAATATTTATCCCAAATGCAGTCTATTCCACAGACTTTAACTATAAAACCATGATTCAGCTAAGAAATTAAATCCCGCTGCTTAAACGACAAATTTTAATCCATAATTAATATGTAAAAAGAAAGGTCTCTATTTATTTTGCATAAATTGTTCTCCTCCTTCCCCAGTCTCCATGAGACAGAATGTTGCTTGCCAATATACTACTTCACAATCTCATTAACAGTCTCTTCTTCCCACTCCTATCAGTCAGGTTTTGTATTCAGATAGAAATGTCTTCAGATACTGCCTGTCAGTATCCTGGAAGCAATCACATCCAGCTGGAATTGAAAATGCTATTTAGTCTACTGTGATTTTGTTGTTATCAAATATTCAGATTAACAGTAACGATGGTGGTGGTAGGGAAATTGTAACAGCTTTGGAAAGATGCAGCATCCTTGGTACCCATTTCCTTCATTTACTGAGCAAACATGGTGCCCCTGGGCAAACGCGTGTCAGATGGCTAATAGTCTGTGTGCCGAAGGGAGCCAGGAAGCAGACTGTTAATGAAGCCCAAAGGGTACTGGAAAGAGGCACCAGGACAGGACTGGCAATCTTCTTTCAGAACCCAGAGCCTCACTGGTGCAGCTGACCTACATTCTCCAACTCAGAGTTGAAGGCCAAGTCAAAACATGCATAAATAAAATAATGGCTCCGTTTCAGCGGGATCTCCGAGCATCCCGTGCTGGTGAGAACAAACCATCTCCTCTCGTGTACTGCTCCAGCACAAGCCACAGATGCTAAATATGATCCCAAACCACTCAGTTTTAACTTGCAAAAGGCCCTTTACATAGCAGACCGTACTTTGCCAGAACCTTGTGTTAGATTGCTGTTTATTGACTCTGGTGGTGGCGAGAAATCCAAGGCTTTAAATGACCAACATAACCCTTGCCTTTGAAATCTAATTCGAACCGGTTTTATGACTTCCTTCTTATGAGTAATTCCCTTTATCCAGGCATCTATTAGATTTAAGAAAGAAATCGTAGCAAGCTTCAATTCTCAAACTCATTTTTACCCAGTATAATCTTTCCTCAAAAGACCACAAATTTTCTTCATGATCTGCACATCTAAATATCTTCTTGCACAGCCAGGGGCAACATCTGCGTATCGAAAGCTTGCAGTCTGTGTTTCACTGTTCTACATCAAGAGCAAAGCACATGCAGGCTCATAATAATGCCATGTCTCCATTTTTCTCTTCAGCTAGAAAGGATTCAAACAAGACATATCAGAGGAGAATGTGCTGGTGTTTATTTGTATGCTAGAAGTGAACAGATGCTAAAAAATGAAAATTATTTAAGCAGAAATCTTGATTGCTATTCTCTGCAGAAGGGTTGCTGTAACATGAGCCTTTTGTTTGCTGAAGAGGCAGATAAACTGCACCACTAATTAGTCACATATAACACACACTTACCCAAATTCTTTATTACACATGGAAAATGACTCAGTTCTAATGTTCTAAATGAACACACTTTCAACTGATATTCTTATCAGTGTTGCATTAAGAGAGGTAAGTGAAGGCAGAGTAGGTTCACAAAACTACCAAAGCAAAACGGATTTTATTTACTTAGATAAAACGCCCGGAAGCAGGCTGGGCACAAAGTGGAACAGACATCTTGTTTATAGATAAAATTTATGAAAGTAATTATTATCTCATGTTCACAAATTGATTATTTTTGGTCTCGATTCTGGATTTTAGAACTACTAGAGCTGTCTTTTTCTATGTTAATCACATTCCTGACTTTTCATCACTTTCTCAGCTTTGGAATAACTATTTATTGAATTGAAATAGCTAGTTGCTGACTTCATTGAATGTAATAAAAATCAAGAAAGTACCTCTGACTTTGAAAGATTACTGAGACATTTTGCTTGCTTCTAAAAAACACCCTGGTTCTGACCTCTTAACCAGTAAATTTCAACAGGTCATAAAGGAGGAAGCCTGAAGGTGCTTAGAACACAGCAGGTAAGGAAGGCTGTTAGACTGAATTACTTCACTATATCTAAACCATGCATGTATTTAAAACTAATTTACAAATAATATTTTTCACCATTATTTTTATGTATTTCTAATCTAGTTAAAATTAATGTTTTGACCAGCACAATCCTAAAGACCTACCCTCATTTATACATTCAACAAAATATTCGGAAGTTAATAATGTGGACAAACCAAGCCATTCCACCCTACAACAGGTTTTTGCCAATCCTGAATTTACAGTGAGCACTTAGGTCTTACCACCCCAACTGAGAATCCAAAGAACCCTCCCCTGACCTCACTCCTGTACCACAATAATGGCAGGATTCCTGTGTGGAGACAAAGGCACAAACAGAGTGGATGCTCCCATATACCTCCTGGAGCCACCAGTTCAGCAGCAGAGCAAAGACCACAGCAGCACAGCTTTACCACTCACCAGGCACCCAGAGTAGGATCAGAGTCACCTCAGCCTCAGATCTTGAAGAGAGCCTTCAGGCTCTGCTCACCTGCATTTTTCTGCTCTGGAGACGCAGAAAACTAATATTTGAGGCACAAAGCCCCGAGAGCCTAAGTCTTCCTCTTCTTGCTACAGCCAAGCTACCGGCACTGGGGCACTGGATGCAGGTATAGGATGGCCCCTCTTTCCTGCCTTGCCTTTTATCTCCAGCCTTACTGGCAACAACAGAAACCACCTGGCTCCCTATATCAGATAGCACAAGCTGTCCTAATCACCCTGCAGCACCTGCCACCCCCTCTCCCACTGCACTCTTTTCCATGTCCCTGCACCAGCCCTGCTCTGTTCCCAGGATGTGAGGGACACACAGCTCCGGCTTGGGAGGTTTCAGTGCCAAGAGTAGTCCTGCACAGAGAGGTGGAACCACCTTGTAATCTCAGCCTGTGTTGGCTCAAAAATACGAAGCAAACATCAGATTGTGCACTTTTGTGTACACATCTGGATAAAAGGAGGCAAAGATGGTCAAAGAGATACAGCTGCCTAAGTGACTGCAGAGCCTCTGGCACAAATGCAGGTGTGCAGGGAGACACGGCAGAGGCTTGGGAAGCACAGCAGATGGACAGCCAAGACAGATTGGTTACAATGAGAGCAAGCAGTAGAGCACTGCCACAGAGAAACCTGAACTGGTTTAACTGGGTCCTTCTCCTTATAAAATAGTTATAAAAAGAAATGGGAGATTACAGGACCAGCTGAAACTGTTGTGCTAATAAAACACAGGAAACCATTGATCTCAATAATGTTTGCTGAATGCTTACAGAAAAACAAGTCTGCAGGGCTAAAATATATTACTAGTTCTCATTAAATGTTTTTCAACATGTACAGATCCTTGTGAAAGTCAAACACAGCAAGTGGAGAGAATCCACACCCAAATGATTCTGCAGTGATAGTAGGTTTGCTGAAATTCTGAATGCAGAAGATAACAAAGGTTTTCCGGCATAAGTGCAAGACTCATGATTTTAAAAAGCTGTTCACACCCTGCCATAATAACTTAGTATCACCCATCTCAAAAAAACAAGAGCAACATAAGGAGTTCAGGAAAAAACACTCAGAAGTAAATACAATTTATTTTTTTCTTCACATGAATGACTGTGCAGCTGAGATCCCCTTAAACTTAAGCATCACTAACAGATTAACCAATAGCATAGAAACCCAAAAAGCAAATCTAGAACACAAAAGGAGAGATGGAATTTACTTAACAAGGTCAACAATAGATGCTGGCACATCTCTGCCTCAGGAAAAATTTTTTTTAAATGGAAAAGACACTTACCACAGAGTTTTGTAAATATGGGTTGATGCTCTCACACCACCACTCAGCATAACAGGCAAAAATTCACCCTTGTCTCATGAGCTCAGATACACACACACACACACCCCCAAAGTCAAACATTTACGGCAGCTTTTGCCAGAACCAGTCAGAAGTCTTCCTTTATGTCCACAGCTGATGAAATACTATTTCATATGTACCTACCCTATCATGTCCAAATGCTCCTGGGTTTTGAAATGATCCACACTTCCTACTTAGAGCTGGAGCTAGAATGGATGGCTAACTCATTTCACAAAGAGTTCGGTTATACATCTACCTTGATGAAAAATTTAAATTGTTCAGCTAAGAAGCAGTGTCTTTTTACCCCAAGACGCTACTCCAGCAGGAGTTCAGTAAAAAATGCGAAACAAAACCAGGGAAAGGAATCAAAGTGTTTTGTAACTAGCACAGAAAGGGTTTGGGGTTTGTTTTCACAAAGTTCAAACAGAAGAAGTTTTATGACTTAAGTAAAAGCAGTGCCAAAGGGTTTGGAGAAGGAAGGTTTCCATTAAACAGATCTGAACTGGTTCAACAGTAACTTGAGCTCTGTATGAGCTCACTTTTTGCTGTGCCACTGTCAGCAGTGAAGCAAAAACTTCACAAAACACAGGAGGGAGCTGATGACAGATGAGAGGGCAAGAGGCAATGCAGGGCCAGCTCTGAGATAGTTACTTGCACTTTATTACAGCCTGCCGTGACAGACCCTTTCCCACATTTTTAAAGCTGTAAATGTAAACACCATTTAAAAGGAAATTTACATCAATGGTGAACCAGGGAATGAAAAAAATGGGCTGGAAGAAAAAGGTGAGTTTTCCTGTGCTCCAAGGAGCAGCCCTGGGAAATCCTGGCTCTCAAGAGATAATCATGGTTACCAGGGCTCTCCATTTGTAGGGAGTGGGATTTTAGGAAGGTGTTTCCTTTCCCTCACCCTTTGCAGGCTATCAGGAGAGGCTGCCATCAGCTGTGGCAAACCTCGCTCTGGGACATGGAGATGATGTGAGGCAGCTCAGGATAGCTCATGGGCACAAAGCTCAACAGTTTTTGGGGTCTCGCAGAGACACCCCAGCTTATGGAGTCATCCTTCACCTGCTTTAAAGTCAGCTCTGATTCATGGCAGATCATTTTGATGGTGAAAAGCAGCTTCTAAAAATGCTTTTTTACAACAACACTGTCAAGAAAAGAGCCAGGAGACTCTGATAGCATCTGCAATTTATGGGAAATGGGCAATCAAGGAGTCGTTGTGGGGGGGCTCCGTGGTGGGTGTTGCCACCTGGAGTTCATCCCTGTCTGCCAGCACCTACACTGCACAAGAGCAACCTGAGCACAGTCCCACCAGTTCCTGCAAGAGGTGATGCAGGTGACCCTTTGGAAAGAGGGCCCCACAATCCCACAGCATCAGCCCACAGGAGGGTCCCTGGGGGAGAGTCACACCAGATCTGCAGCTGACAGGAGTCCCAGTTCCCGTCTGGTGCCAGGGCTGCACTGGCAATGGTGCGGATGCTGCTGTTGCCCTGAGTTTTGCAGTTTCTCAGTGTTTCTCTTTCTGTAATACTTTCTCACACATTCTTCTGTAAACATGGCCATGGTTTCCTAACAACTATCTATGTTTTCCTAAATTGTCTGTGTGTTTATCATTCCAGTATACTGGGTGGAGAAATATGATAGATTGATGCTTTGACCAGTGGAATTAAGAGGTGGTGATTTCTACCTCCAATCCACAGTGATTTGTAAAAACATATAAATAAAGGCAGAGGGTTCTGCCCTCTCTCTCTTTTTGCCCTCTCCGTTTGCTGTCTCTGTGTGGTCTTTTATTTGGCTCTCCTTTGGGCTCCTGTGGCCTAGCCAGCCTGACCCAGTGCTACATGCTGCCCCTGCATTCTCCTCTCCTGTGGCACACAAGGGATGGCACCCAGGGATCGCTGGGCTCTGGAAGGACATGGTGACATGGTGTGTCTGATGGGGATCTAACAAGACACCACTTCATCTTGGGCAGCACGGCAAGTCTCCCTTCTGACAACTTAATGTTTGACCCACAGATCTGCATGTAATCAGCTCAGCGTTAGGATCCACAGTTAAACCCCATTTATTGTCTGAGCCTGAAGATTAGAGAAAAAACCCAGAAGATCCAGGAATAAAAAGCAAAGCAAGGCAGAGTTGTTTCCCTCCTCATTACCATGACTGTAAATGCAGCCAAAGTAGATCCACTTGCAGGCAGAACTGATACTGGTTCAACTCCTTCTGGAGAGGTGAGTAGGCTGTTACTGGTCTCCAGCAGAAGAAGTTGAGAATTATTAAAAACCTCACAGAAGTTTGGAGCAGGGAGGTTCATTCCTCCTGGGGAAGGCAAGATGAGTTGCCATCTGCAGTGGCAGCTCAGCTGCCCAATTCCTGCTCAGACAGTTTAAATCCTGACTGACTGGTGAACAGCACTTGCAACAAGACAACACATCAAGAGAAACCAGGTTAATGGTACAGGAGGAGGCAAGGCACAGGCTCTGCTCAACAGCAGCTCTCCTCTCCCAGTAGTTCTGCAGATGGCATCCTCCACACTGCAGCAAACCCAGATGATGCTGGAAGTGTTCAAGGCCAGGCTGGATGGGGCATTGAGCAACCTGCTCTAGTGGGAGGTATCCCTGCACATGGCAGCGGGGTTGCAAGTAGATTATCTTTAAGGTCCCTTCCAGCCCAAACCATTCTGTGATGCTACAAACCCTGGGCAGACTTGAGAAGAATGTCAACAGGAATCCTGCTATGGCACTCATACCTTGCATATACGAAGGCAATTTTAAATTTGGATTGGCTTGATAAAGGCAACTCTTTAGCACGCCAGTGCAAACATGCAAATGTGGGGAAATGCATAACCTGAATAACCAAGATTTCTTTGCATACTGAGACTTGCCAGCCAATTCTTCTTCAGGCTTCTCTGTAAATGAAAACGTAAGTATTTTTGATAACCGGTAATAATGACTTAGGAGAATCTCTCTGATTTTTATGTATTACATGGGCAAGAAGCCAGACAGAGCATTTAGTTAATTAAAGTTTTATTGATAGTGGAAAGTGGTACATTTCCGGCATCCTTCTTTTTTCCTCCCCTGTAGAATGTGACCCTCACCTTCCTTGATGTACAAAGAAAAGAAAATAAGAAAAAAATAACTACATCACTTCCTGCAAGAGCCAAGTAAAAAAGCTACCACAAAAATAAGTAACAACCAAATTCATCATTCAACATAGTCATACCCATAGAAAGACTAATTTGCAGATGAAATGGGAAAGAACCTTGCCTAGGCTGCTAAACAGAGATAGATACATTTCAAATAAAAAAACAAAGGCAGGAAGTAGGAAAAAATAATGAGATCCTTATACTCTGCAAGTTGGCCAAATGTATCAACCCTTGTTATATTTGGTTTTCATGTGTTACTCACTAAGCATGTTCGTGCACTGGGAAGAAAACCAGATAAAACATGTGGTTATTGGCCCACAGAGATATCACAGCTAGAATGCAAGCTCAGGTCTGCAGTAGCTTTCCTTAATAAGTATTCTCTCTTTAAGCAAAGATTGATCCTACATGATGTGACAGGCCACTGATACAAATAAATTGCTTTATGATATGATCTGTGAGCAGCCAACATATATTCACCATGGGCTTACTGAGTTCTGTACTAGCATGTCTAAGTCTCCACTTCATGTAAAATTAACTTTTATCTCTCTGTGATAGAACCCAGCAGTGTGTTGAAATCAATGCTTAGCCTTTCAACCTGAAGGCTTGCAGCCAGTTTACAACTACATAATTTGAAATAACAGGACTTTCCGATCCATTCCAATTTTCAAGCCTTTGTGATGCACATGTCATTGGATTACAGGAATAGCTCATGCAGTTACAGAAAGCTTCTAGAAGGAAGTGATAAATGAACATTACCCTTTACAGCTGTAACCAAATAACGGGACTGAAATACATTGGGTTTTTTCCCCGCCTCCAGCTTTGCAAAATTTCATGTGGTTCATCGGTCAGAAAGTCCGCAAGAACAAAAGCATTATCTGCTGTTCCCCACTCGCTACCCACGAACTGCCAGTTAAATAACACTGGAGGAAGCCGGCGTGGTTTGCTTGCACAACAGCCTCTCTCAAGAGCTAGCAACCATGTAGTAAAGCATTTCTGCACGAGGTAGGACAACTCTAGGATGCCATTCTGATGCTCACATCTTAATGAAATCAGTATGGCTCTAGCAAAACCAGAGCAACCACAAGGAGTTCCCTGGGTACCAAGCTGAGCTGCAAAAACACATCCAGGGAGATTGTTCCATAAGCAAGAAGCAGCTATAGGGCCCCATCAGGAATTCAAGTTAAACAACCTTCTTCGATTTCTTGTATGATAACATAAGTGTGCATGCGAAACCCACCCCCTAACTTTTGGGCAGTTTCAACCAAATTTTTTAGGGGTTTTGAAGCCTCCATGAAACTCCCTGCAAACTTCATGTAAACTGGAGTCTGAGCAATGAAAGGTGCCAAGAGTCCAGGCTCTGACAGGCTTCAGTCCAGTGCTGCCAGACAACAATAGCAAGTAGCAGCCTTTGGCAGAATGTTAAAAACAACAACAAACAAACAAAGAATTTGAATCAACAGGAAATGAATTGTCAGAAAAACAAAGCCAAGGTTTATGGAAGGCAAAACTGGAGGATCCCCACACTGACCACATGGGAACTGTGTGACAACAGTTACGCAATTCAGAAGAGGTCAAGTTTGTGGTGATGGAGTGAAAGATTCACACAAGCTTATCTCAGGCAGCTCAGATAGAAAGTGTACAGCTTCAGGCTGTAGCAGAAATACTTATGGTACAAACAGATACACTTTTTAGTTATATCATGTTTCACTTTATTTACAGTCTAATATTCCACTCTGACCCATTTTCTTTCAAAATTTGTCAAACATGACGATGATGAAAGGATCAACTCTAACGTACCTACCTGCCTCATTCTTTCTGAAAGTAGGTGTCCTGTAAGACAGTTCTGGCTTCTGGGACACATTTGCGGGAAAAAAACAAAATCAAAACCAATCACACACAAAAAAACCACAAAACAAAACAAAACCCAGAAAACCACCCCAAAAAACCCAACACAAAACAAAACAACCCCCTAAGAACAAGCAAAAAAAGCCCCAGAAGCCAAAATTATTCCAGTTTAAAATACAAATGCCTCTTCTATTAAGAAAAACACACCATCAATGCGATGAACATGATTAAAATTTCAGAATCCTTCAAGAACCACTTCCAGTCATTTTACAAATTTACTGTTGTTTGTTAATTACAGAATTGGCATCTACAATCTAAAGCATCTTGCACTTCAATGAAAAAAACCTCAGCCTCCTAACCTTTAAAAAATCACCATATATGGAAAAAAACTTTAACTCTGTTGCCATGAAAATAAACCCAGTTTAATTCTTCAAACCCTAGATTAAATTATAAACCCTAGGCAAAGCTAAAGAAAGCCCTTCTCAGAATGCTCTTCTAGTCCCTTCTAAGAACTTCAAAGTAATAACACTTAAATCTAGTCTAGACTTTCAATGTCCCAAACTTGAATGATTCAAGTTTTTCAACTTCCATTCAACCACTCTTCATTCAACAGTTTGTTTACAGAAAGATATTTAAATTGTTCTGAAGAGCACCACGGCTCACTGTAGAGCCTTTTGATTCTCTAGCAGGCACTATCACTTATTTACTTTAGGTTTTCCATTATTCAAGTGCTGGCCAGTGCACATTCAAATGAATCACAAACACCAGAACAAACAAGACAGTTCAGGCAAAGGAACATAATTCAAACAACATCCAGTACAGAAGACATTTAGAAGCCCAGAAAACTAGGAAATGTTTGCTCTGCTTTAAACTTAGTGTTACAAAAGTCTGAAATTGCTTAAAGTTAGACAGAAATGCCACTAAAAACTCCCTATCTCTCAATTTCCACCAGTGACACAAAGGCACTGACCAAAAACACTGCAATGAATGCAAATACTGCAATGATTTTTTTTCCAAGATTCCTTCCAAATTAAGGAATTCCATATCCAGAAAAGGAGGAGAGAAATCCCAAACCCTGTTACAGGACTACACTATTCTTCCAAAATGCACAAACACCAGAGTGGTGCAGTGACCATGTGCGTGCTACCACCCCAAGAGCATGCAACTTAGAGAAGTAAGAATTGTGTTTGGAGATCCACTGTCCTTTCCATTAAAAATTTAATGATCATGAGTGGCCCTCGTGATCCAGGGAACTTACCAAAAGCAAAAAAAAGCTCCAAAAAAAAGGAAACTGACATTTAATGAAGCTGCATTTGGTGACATC
This sequence comes from Pomatostomus ruficeps, assembly GCA_013400735.1. NCBI lineage: Eukaryota > Metazoa > Chordata > Aves > Passeriformes > Timaliidae > Pomatostomus > Pomatostomus ruficeps. The sequence goes on from VYZT01021114.1 coordinate 93,159, forward strand.
CCATAAAATGATACCTATCCTTTGTCTTTGAGTCAGCTCCATTCCCACATTTGGTACAAGTGCTCTGGCTGACTCACACCAATCATCTACCTGGGAGATAAGTAAAGGAAATTTCAAGCATGATTTTGCTGCAGCTTTTCATGATGAAGTGTAAATTTGCCTGGTTCTCTTCATTTGAACTCAAATTATTTGAAAACGTAATTTAAAGTCCAATTTCTCTTTAGGAATTTTCTCAGAAGCAACAAGCTCAATGAGGGTAATGCTGGATGCACAAAATTGGCAAGTAAAGAAATGATCTCGTCTAAACAGATTCTGTTTTCAGCAAGAAGCAGCTTTTTAGGCTGCTTACTTGCCTAAAGGCATTTATAGGAAGATGATTTCTATATTGAGGTAGTGAGTTTATGCTTGAAATATAAAGTTTATATTATCTTTTCATTATGCTTCCATTTGCAGTGTTTCATCTTGTTTGTTGTTCTCTTGGTTCAAAGTCCCAAGTTCACATTCTATCCTTGCATAAATTAGTTATGGCTTTGGGCAAGTCAATTCAGCCTTTGTTTCTTAATCTGTAAAAGAAGGACAATAATAAATATTTATGTACTTTAAATAGATATTGGAAAGATGTGTTTACCCTGACACAGTTAGTTTTCCAAATACACCATTCTATAAAATTCTATGTAAAAATTACCCAGTTTACCCACATTTACTGGAATGGTTGTAATTTTTGTAAATAGTTTGTGGGACTCCCTATCCTTTGCTTCCTCAAGGAGACCATTTCCTACGGTACATTTCAAAAGCTTCCCATGTAGGAAACCATGCTACCCTGGCTGAATTCACAGCCACCAAAATACGAGAGTTTTTAAAAAATTAAAAAAAGAAAAAAAAAAAAGAAAAAAAAAAGAGTGCATTGGTTACAGAGACATTTAATCTTAGGAATCTGAATGACTGTATATTATAGTACAGAATTTTTTCCCACTCCTCCTCCTGGGAGAAAATACAGAGCAGTAGGAGCTCCTTGTGTCACTGCTTTTACAGCAATAAGTTTTCTGTGAGATTCAATGTTTTGTTGATTGGTATCAGTGATCTGGTCCTTTCCAAATACAATCTTTGCCTGACTTCCTCGCACATGAAACATCTGCACTTACAAAGTAAATTAATGGCATCTGTACCTGTTTTACCAGTCAATTAATCAGCTTCCTATTAGGGAGAAAAAATACCCTAAACCAAAGTGAGATTCTGGGGATAAAATAAAGATGAACCTCAAGCCTTGTGAAGCATCAAACCTGAGCAGGAAATCAGCTGAGGCTTCTTCATCAATAGAGATAACACAGAAATAAATAAACTCACCACTGGCTCAAACTTTAATTCTTAATTCTACTAGTGTTGGTGTTACTTGCAATAAAGAGATTAAGATCCAACACTAAAATGGGAGGAAGGTCTTGAAACGATCCCTTAGAGCAGTCATTTAACAAAGCACCACCTTACCAATGCATGTTATGCCCAATTTGACTCATTAACTCAATTTCAGTGTTGGAAGGAATAAACTCTTTGAAGGCACACACTCCTCTTCTTCAAAGCTCATTCTAAACTCTTGCCTTTCAGTGCACAGAACAGGCAGTACACATGCAGCACACCTCCTATATGCCACCAGATGCTGGCAGTCAAAAGAATCAAGCATTAAAACAAAGCCTTCCATCAATACAAAAAAAAATCCACAGGAAAGTAGAATAGGTGACACCACTTGTTCTTCAGCAACCAGTCTCCCTTTTCTTTCATAATTCTGCGGTGGGGAATAAAAACTAAACTGCTTTGGAAAACAACTTTATGGAAAGCTGATATGAGGATGCTTCAACAATTAAGAATTTTGCAAACCAGACACTGAGATCTTAATTAGCACAGCAATATAAACCTGGGCATCCTTCTGGGGTAAAGCTGTTGTACATCACACGCTGAGCCCACCACAACCTCAGCATCACAGAAGTAAGAGCCTCTCCCTGGCAGATGCTGCCTGCAGTCATCCTGTGCTTGCAACACTGGGACAGCTTTGGGGGAAGGAAGAACTACTTAGCCACAGGAAATCATGGCAGTGGATTAAGTAGAGGCTAGACAGACACAAGAATTACAATTTGTTACAAAAATTTGGCTACTTAGGTATCCACATGGCCCGCTGCCACAGAATACAAGAAGTTCCCCAGGACTAAAATACCTTTTTAAAGGAACTGGGAGAAGAATTTCAGGATATGGAAGTATCCCAGAATCACTGACCTGACTGACCCCAACTGCACTTTGAGCTGGCCCCCAGTTTTAGAGTAATTTGCTCTAAAATTGCACATTTAAAGTGACACCAGTTTCGGAAATTTTCTAGGAAAAAAGCACTGGTCTAACTTGCATTAAGCCCTGCTTTCTTTGAAAATTAGATTTACTATACAGACCAGTGCTTCTCATCCCTGCAATATTTTTGGCTGAAGCTGGAAAATGGATTACATTTAGCTAAAGGAACACATTGTCTTGGATCTGTTAATCCTATTAGTTACCTGGAAATAGGTACCAAGGTTGAGGAGATGCTTCTATAGAAAAAAAGTGGGCCCTAACTAGCTGGAAACTATATAGAACCCTCTGGGGCAGCTTACAGTGTTAAAATTTCTTCCTGTAGTGCAATAAACATGAGCAATGAAGCAGCATTATATAGATACATAATGCTACACTGGAAGTTTAAGTAAAAATCTGTCCCTCCTTTAAAGCAGCTGCATTCAGTGCAAGAATAGTTTTTCTACTTCAAACCTCACACCAACATGCTTCACCTTTTTGTGCCTCTAATATCCATTCACACACAGTTCCTTACTTAACCTGTAAGTTCTTCAGGGCAGAGACTGTCTCTTTACAACAGTGATAAGCAGGAAGGACCCTCAGGCCACTGGAAAACAAAACAATAGTTGGTACACTTATTCTCTAACTTCATGTGCTAACTTGTCCTCAAATCCTCAAGCAAGGAAATTTATTTTATTTTGCTTACATACCACACTGCAAGAAAAACCCCAACCAACAAACCAAAACCAAACCAGTCATTGCACATTCAGTAAATCAGATTTACAGAGGGAACTTTGAAGGTACAGTACTTTTGCCCCATTAGGAAAAGGACCTAGCACATAACATGGCCAGGTGATGCCTCTAACCTCTCCCTCTTTAGGCCCAGTTGAATCAGTCATTAACTGCAGACAAAGCAAGACAGGCCCAAGAATTCAAACTGGAGCTTTCCCAAAAGAGAGTTTTGATACAATGGCATCTGTAACACATGCTTTGGCCTTTTAAACCAAATCTTCCACCCAAGATGGACAGGCATAGACATTCACAAACTCCAGTCTTCATGACAAGCTTCAAGGCTGGCTTTCTAGTTGCTATACTTCAGAAAGGTATTTTTTAAAATTTTTTCAACAGGATTTAGTTTCATACCAAGAGATACATGCTTTCTGCTTTTCAGAGACATTCATCTTCTTGAATTCCAAAGCATGCTTTCAAGGTATTTTCTGAGAAGGGAAGAGTATGTTTGCTTATATTTTGTGTAAGAAGTTTATGACTTGATCAGCCTTCTTGTACTTGAAAGAGCAAACAGATAAATGAAGAGTTATGGGCAGGCTAACATTGCCTTTGGAGAGTCACCAGCTCCCACAGCTGCCATCTGTGGTAACAAACAGCACTCACAGGACAACCCTTGCACAGCCAGGGCTCCCCTCCAGAACACACCAGACTTCCTGTGCCTGAGCACTTCTGAGCCGGCACCGTGTCACTGCACTGCTCATGATGACAAAGGACACAGGAGAATGGTGGGACAGGGCCAAGGCAAGCTGTGCTCACCTTCCACACGTCACCTCTTTGTGTGGCAAAGCCCCCTGCCCACCCCTGACAAGCTGGGTACAACTCCCAGCACTTGTTTGCTTCTGCACAAACAGACAGGGATGGCCTCAAATGTTCTTGAGACTTAGAAGGAAAAATTGGTTTACTTTTAGAAATACTAAAACACCACCTTCCAGACAATGGAAATCCCCAAACTACCAGGATTCTCTCCCTGTCCTTTCCTCCAGTCTCACCTGAACTGGGGTATGAATTTCTGACAGACTGTTTTCAGCGAGCAGCGGTGATGTGCCAGGTATTACAAGAGTTAAACAAGTGTATTACAGCTTGCCTTATACGTCATAGTTCTTCTTCAAGGACAAGTAACCTTGAAAAGCCCTGGGATGGAAAAAAACCAAAGCCAATCACAGAACCATGAAAGAAATCATAACCCAATGAAACTCCTCCTCCCTATTCTCTCCAAAAATAAACTCCACAAATCCCGGAGGCTTCAGATGAAAACTGGCTTTCTTCTTCTACCAGCAGCCAAGCCCCAAACTGCATCTCAGGGTGAAGCCAGGCACCCTCTCTTCCTTGAAGGGCACCAAGGAGCTCAGCCGTTGCAGCAAGTCTGAAGGACACAGCAGCAATGCAACATGGCACTCAGCAAGTCATCTTTGTCCCCAGCGACACCTCAGAGGAAACTGAGGTAGCAGAGACACATTTCAGTGAAATAGCAGAGCGGTGTACATGTTTGAAGGGCTGCTCAGCAAGTCATCCTGCCAGGAAGAAGAAAGTTTACTTTGATTTAAACTCCTCACCCTTCAGAGGTACTGAACAGTAAAGCTGTACCTCTATGGTCCTTCTAACATTCAAAGCTACTCCAGAGCATTCACTCTGAGTCTTGTCCTTAAGCGCTTCACTCAGCCAGAGGTGCAGTTCACCCGGCTGACAGCATCAACTCCAGCTTCCCTGAAATCTTTTCAGCTTGTTTGGAACATCCAGCACAGGCACTGGCCTAGATTAGGAGTGCAGTTATGCACACACGAATGGTCTTGACCCACTTCTTGTCACATCATCCTGGCTACTCGGAGCTGTGAACTCTATTTATTATTAGCACCAGAACAAAACAAAGCCTGTGTATGTACATGAGGTCTGACAAATGCCCCCTCACTGCACAGGCAAGGAATGAAAGGAATTGTTCTATTATTTGCCATCATCATCCTCCTCTCGCCAACCCCCTGAATGCCATGACTTTTGAAATACCTTTGATGGGCAGTGTTTGCCTCCCCTTCAGGGCAGACACTGCTGACCTGGGGAGGTAGTTAGCACCAGTAGGCACAAGTATGGTGAACTGGACCTCCTTCAAGGGGCACAGGAGATCTTTTAATATTCAAGTAAGGAAAAGCTGCTCAAAGTCAGTTCCCCTCTACACAATAACATTTTTAAGACTTAGTTTCCCCTGCCTAAAATATACTGTACTACAAAGCAGAGAGACTGCTTCAAATGAAGCCAACATGAGGGCAGTTTCTCCTGCAGAAGCATTCCTGGGTTTCAGCTTACAAGAAAGACAAGTAATTCCTCAGTACAAGGTAAAAAACAAGACCCATCCCACCACAACAAGCAGCAAGGCTGCTCTCCGGGATATTAAAATACCTCTCATAGCAGCAGCACTTTTCATGCTTCCTCATCACAAGCTCTCTACAGGACTCTAATGCAGCTCACACAGAGAGGCTGTAAATGTAAACGGCTGAGATTTGCTAAAGGACAGCACAGAGGTTTTACAGTTCATCCTGAAAGCACACAGGCTGCCAAAAACTGCAGTTTAAATGTAAAAATAAAGAAATGAAAGGGATTTGTCCCACTGTTCCTAAATGACTGCACTACACCTTTCTTTGAAGAGGAGCATGTATGTGCACAAAAGGCAACCTTCTGCCTTCATCTTGTCAAAGACATTTTAAAAATGTAAGCAAATCCAAGAGTTTTGCTTCTAGGATAAATAAAGCTAAACAAGGCAAAGATTATTGCATTTGTGCTCCCTGCTGACATCATAAAACTACGATCCTTGTCCCACCTAAGCAAGCTGATGACCTGCTAAAGACTGAAACTCCATCCCAGACTAGATCTAGTGCTACAGGCAAACTGCACCAAGTCACCACAAAACCTGCCCTTTCAGGTACACACCCAGGCTAAACCAGTGGAGGAAATGCTGATTGCAAAAGTTATTTTAAAATGTGACACAAACCAGCAGACAGCACTGCCCACAAATGCTCCAAAATCTTCGCAACTTATTCTTTTATCGATACAGCTTGGAAACACTGCTGTCCCACCTGTGAAAGCCCCACCCTTCACTGCACAAAACTTACAGCACTGGCCTAAGCACAAGTGGGCTGTCAGCACAAAAGATGTTTTGAAACCAAAGTTAGAAACAGGACTGACTTCACAATTATAACTGTCAAGCACCAAACACAACACTGGAAGGAAAAACATTACTTCAGTTTTCTTAAAGTACAGAGCATAGAGGTAGCAGGTAACCTCCAGTGCTTCAAGTTACATAGAAAAGGGAAGAAAAGACCACATCCTTCCTTTTTTGCAGACACCAGTGCTCCCTGCTCATATAACCCCATAAGATTTCTGCCACAGGAGAACTGCCACAGGCCACTCCCTGCTGTCATGCAACACCCACAGCCCTTCACACCAACAACCCAAAGCAGAAGAGCAGCCAGGTGAGAAGAGCAGCTACGTGAGTGTCTGTGCATAGCACAGGAAGGAGCAGCCACCCCTTCAGAAACCACTTTTAAAAAAGAAAGCACGAGCCTGGTCTCACAGGGTGGGGATCTGCACTCAAACCACCCCACCCAACTGCTGGGACTGCAGAAAGGCAGTCCCGGTCTTGCCCTGCAAAGCCTTCTCTGCCCTTCTGCTGGCACCTGCTCACACACAACTTACAGTGGGACAGATGAAGGACCTCCCCAAAGATCCAGCCAGAGACCCATCTGTAAAAACAGCATTTGCTATTTGAAGGCAGGTACAGAAAGGAGAAGAAAAACGTCCCTTTCTATCTTCTCTCCTGTGTATGCTGAGTGTCTTTGTTCAAGTACTTATCACTACAAAACCCTTCTGCTTTCCACAGTCTAACAAAGACCAACATGCATGGTGGTGATAGAAGAGCAGTCAACCACTGAGAGCATCACAGCCGGGTAACCCAACCGTGCCTCTCCTCTTCTCCCACTCCTTCTGGTGGGGGCAGTACTTTCATTTGAACACTAGCCAACAGCTCAGGACACACAAATTCAAGTTCCTGCACCACTACACAGTTCCTGTGTGGTCACAGACAACTCATTTTCTTGTGCTTTTATTCCCCATCTGCAAAGGTAAGGTGTCTTCCCCACAGTGGGAACACATGGTATTCCACTTCACCATGGGTTTAGAAGGATTAATATAAATGAAGCATTCACAGAGATAAGCCTGGCAAGACCATGCATGATTTGGGAAGTGGAAGTATCACCGATAAATGAAGTTCTAAACAGATTACGTTTCTTTCTCCTAAAAGAATGTTTTTCCTCTCAAATTTGCAGCTTTATTTCAGGTTAGCATGTGAACAATTCTCTTTCTACAGCTGAATCCTTCCACTGTCTTATGTCAAAATGAAACATCAAACCCTCGACTTACAAGCTTTTTAGTAAACACAGAAGAGTTGCAGGCTCTTTGCAACATTACATTAGGCTGCAAACCATACTCCGCTGACAGTCAAAAACACACCAGGTCTGGCCAAACCAGAACAAACTTTAGACCAGTAACTGAGTTGAAGAAGCATTAAGCCCATTTTCTTCCCCTTCAGAGTGAGACTGTGCATGTATCTTGCTCTTTGATGCTGTGTCAGGACAGTATCAGCCATGAGCTGTGTCCAGCATGCTCTCTTTGTGTTCTTATGAGATGCAAATAGATCCAAAGTTGTACAGCGCAGGGATGTCAGACACAAAATGGCTCAGCAAAAGCTGAGCATTGAAACTGGCTCTGTTTACAACTACCACAATCCCAGAACAGATTAAGAATTGGCCACATGTATTTAATACTGTTAACCGCGTACAAAGATAACATAGTTTTATTCAATAAAATATTTTCTTTGAAACTTTGATAGAGCCAAAGTTCTGTTAGAGCCAATTACTGGTTAAATAGTTCCACTCTTCTTCCCACAGCTAGCAAACATGATTATTTCATTCTCTGTTTCCCCATTTTTCCTTCTGCTCCAATTTTTAGGTAATTTCCCTGTTCTTACTGATGTCATGAAGAAGTGTTCTCAAAACCAATTGTTTCCCAACGTCCTGAGTACAGGCAGTGTGTAAAAACTGAGTGACTCCCCCACCCCCAGCCCAGTCTATCACTCTCTCCCAAGCCAGGCTGTTCCACTGCGTGACTCTGACAAACAATCTGCCACTTCAGCAGACACACAGACCAGAGCCACCACACAGATCAGATTGTGAAGGAGAGAGCGTTCAAGAAAGATCTCCCAACTGCAGCTGCCACACAGCTCCTCACTTACCCAGTCGTGCAGGGGTGCTGCAGGGTTCAACAGTCTCAAAACCTTTAAGTGCTTGGAGGTGAACTGGACTTCAGAGAAACTTCTTAATTTTGAAGAGAGAAAAAAGATGCTAAGACTGAAAAAGAAGGAAGAGAGTAAATTAAGGGATATGAGATCTGAAGCAGAAAGGAGAAAGCAAGTGGGAAAGTATTGTGAGGACCTGGTGAGATGATTCTCCCATTTCTAACTATTGGGAAGCATCAGCCTGCCGTTTTAATCAACAATACTCAAGTGCTGAAGACAATATAGCAACACTACTCTTGAGCATTATAGACACAGAACTGACATTTCACCTGCCAAAATCAACCCTGGCAAAACTCCACCATCATCAGTGGAACTACCCCAAGCATGAAATTGGCCCACAGTTGCATTAAGACAATAAAGGCTTTGTTTCAGGAGATATAGGGCATTTCTGGTTCTTTATAATAAAGCTCAGCAAACAATTGTTTATTGTCCCTGAGCAAATATCGCTGACACCAAACAAGCAGCCATCACATTCATTGCACACACTGTCTGTCCCAATATTGCTAGGAAAACATTCATCAATAAAGCAACAGATTCCCAGTGTCCTGTTCATATCACAAGGAAATTAAAGATAGTTTAAATGCCTCCCAATTTGCCTACCAGATCCACAAGCAATCATTCTCATTTTCAGCAACGTCCCTCCACACTCCTACTTCTCTGCCAAGTAAATGAAAGTTAAATGTCCTGACTGGTGCGACAGGATTCAGCGCACACAAACGTGCAATGCTGAGCAGCTCCACTGCCAGACTTATTCAACAATACTCCCACCACAAACTATACACTGCGACCACACTAGGCTCACACAGAAGCATCTTTTCCTCCTTTTGTTGCATTTTTGTTTGATCATGTGAATTCTCAGCAAAATCCCACAAATTCACATGTTCCTCCCGCTCTCTCGAGTTTGCCACAAGCATGTCCTGGGCTTACAGGGCCAGACTCTGCTCCAACGCCAACCATGGCCGTACACCACATTTGCACAGTATCGATTTATGTCAGAACTCATTAAGCCATGAAAAAATTCAATAGATGAAGCAAACAAGTAGTTCAGACACACAACACTTCTGCACTGCACCCTTTCCCCTTATGCACCCCAAAAACACGTTTATCCATGCAGTTTCCCTGGCCACTTGTGCAGCCTTTCAACCCAATGGATAGAAAACCTGGGCATTTGGATTCCCGGAGTCCTTGAGGGAAAGTTTGACAGACCCAGGTGGGAGCAGAGGAGAAGCAGCTCCTCGGGGCTTGTCCAGCTCCCAGCTTCTACTTGTTTTAAAGGTCTGTAAGGAGACATCCACTGCCCACACCAGAAGTTCAGCTGCTCTGAATGCTCATCTTACAGGGCACCACGTATAGGAAATAAAATATTTATCATTTTTATTTGCTTTTCCAACTCCTCTTCCCATCCACCATCACCAACTCCCCCAGTCCTGCCAGCCTGTGCCCACGGACCCCGCGGGACTATGGGGGCCCTCCCACGGCTGCAAGAGTCACCAAAGGATCAAAGCTGTCCCCAAGAACGCGCCGAACATCCCACGGACACGCCGAACACCCCACGGACACACCGAACACCCCACGGCTCCACGGCCCGGCGAGCCGGGGACACCCGCGGGGGGCGGCGGGACCGGCAGCGCGGCCGGAGCTCCGCACACCCCCGGGCACCCTTCTGCTTGCTCCCCCTTTAATGTATGCAGAGCCACGACGAACTCGCCGTGTTTCCCTCCACGAAGGAAGGCGCGGATGTCCCCCCAGCAGGGACCCGCCGCTTCCCCCTCTCCTCCCCGGGAGCCGCCGTCCCTCAGCCCCCCCGGCTGGGATATCCCGTCCCTCCGCGCCAGCGCCTTTGTGTGCGGAGCAGGCACAGAACCTACCTCGGCGGGGCGGCTCTGCCCGCCCGGCAGCGCGGGGGACGAGGGCAGGAGGAGCCGAGGAGGAACGGAGAGAAGTGGCCGCTGCCCGCCTGCCCGCCCGGTGCCGCCGGAGTGTCCGNGCGCTGAGTCACCGCCGCGGCCGCCCCGCCACCTCCTTTGTTGTCAGGCGTGGAAAAATCCGGGGTGGCGGGGATGGCCGGGGGGAAATCCCGAGGGAAACGGGGGAAAAACGGGGCCTGTGCGGCGGCCTGGGCCGAGCTCCGCGGGCTCAGCGCTGCTCTGCCGCGGCAGGGACAACGCGCGTGGGGCAGACACGGGGGATTCTCAAACTCCCGCCGGGGCCGTGGGTCCGCCGAGCTCACCTGCGGGAGCCACCTCTCTCTCCATGGAAGAGAATCTCCCCGCTGTGCCTGCCTTTAACTTTCCCGAGTGGTTCCTTCCTGCGTCCCGCAGCCCTGTCCCTGTGGATATTCCCACTTAATTCTGTCGGAATTAGCATCCCCATCCATGTAAGAGGCCAAGAGGTCACGGCCAGCCAGCCAACACGTGTTCAGTGTACCCAAAATCTGTCTCCGAGTGAGCACTCCGAGGGACATGAGAGTCTGGGACACGGCATAGCGTGCGCAGACTTTGGGAATGAACCCGAACAAAGAAAGACATTTGGGGATGAAATGTGTGTTTACACACTGGGGTACACACTGTTATTAAATAGATTTCTTTTGTATATTTATCACTGGGATTATTTTGCGTTTCTTCAAAACAGATGACTTGAATCACAGCGCAGCGACTGGAGTCATCTCGGGGATGGAAAGCTTCCCTGATGTGGGGAGCTCAGCAATTTGAGGAGCTGAGCATTCAGCATCCCTTGGGCTGCGAAGATAGACCCTTCCCCTGCAAAACCCCCAGCCCCACAAGTCCCAGCAGGAACAGTGTTGGGTGCTCAGTAGATGGTGCTATTTCCACCGAATTTATGCTAAATAACCCACTGCCCCAGGATGGGAAGGGCAGCGAGTGAGTTGGGAGAAACGCTCTGTGAGGAAGGGCTGAAGTTCGGAGTGCTGGTATGTACTAAAAGACTGTTCAGGTCTTTGTGTGCAGCTGTTCTTCCACTAGGAATAGACGGCAGTCAGGGTGAAATCTAGAAAACAGATGAAATCCAGGGCACCAGTGGCCATTGCCACATCTGGTTCAATTCAAGCCTGCTGCCAAGCGCCAACATACACAATCAGAGCTGTCCTGTGAACAGATGAAATGCTAAAAAGTACTAAATGCTCCTCCGAAAGTGCCTTGTGACATGCCAAGCTGGACAGCCATTTGTGTTGTCCATGTTCCCAGTGTCAGCCCTGGCAATGGGCAGCTTCATTCCCAAGCACTCTTTCCTTTACAGGAGTGTTGTGAGATACAGTTGCTCTGTATATGGTGCTCATGGACACTGTATGGAGAAAAACCTCATAAAAATTGATTTTTTAATATAAATGTGGTAAAATGATGTGCCTGGATGAATGAGGCAGTATAAATATTGATTAGTTCCCTGGTCTGTGAGCAAAACTCCATCTGAAGCATGGGAGGGGGAAATAGTTTATGACCAGAAAATTGCAAACAGCAACAAAATAAAATTAACTGCAAGGCCAGTAGAATGCTGAATTTCCCTATCTTTTCAATTCTTGACCTTACAGACGTCTCCATATCATTTCTGTATGCAAGCATTAACCATTTGTGTTCTAAAGAAACTTTGTAGTAGCCCTGATCAAGTTTTTATCTCTGTTGCCTTAGACACTGCACAGGCAATTGCCCCTGCTCTGAAATCCGGCACTTTACATCAGTGTTTCCCAACCCTTACTCGGCTCAGACAGCTATTTTGTTGTCGTATATATGGTCTTCCCAGAAGATCCTGCACATCCACACCTTTAAATGGAATGTAACACTTTTCTGAAGAAAAATTACAAAAAAACCTCTGGGTCTCTTGCCATGGCTTGTCAAAGGAGCACAGGCATTTTTCATGGTGTTTTGTTCCAGAGTTACATTCAGTTTAAGTGTGTGGTTGTGCAGCATCGTTGGCAGGTGCAGATTTAGCAAAGTCCACACACACACAGAATTACCTCATGCGTTGTGAAATTGCTGTAATGCTGTGCAACCCTTAAGCTGCCATGGCTGTATCCAGACCTGAAAAGTATTGCTGGACATAAGTGAGAAAGGGGAAGACTTGTAAGGAGCAGAAAGTTGAAAGGACTCCCCAAGGACACACCTGAAGAGCCGCAATGGCTGAGATCAACCTGTTATCCTGTTGTCTCAATTCCCCACTCAGTGCCTAATAAAAGGCAGCAGTCAAATGATAGCTCTGAGTCAAACATCTCACGAGCAAGTGAAGGGATAACCTGAGTCATCACATTGCCTGGTTTTGGTGCAACAGCTGCCTGGTACCTCAGACCCCTGGCAGGGGAATGAGTCAGTCCAGCTCAGCTGCAGCCCCTAAGAGAGGAACACGAGTGGGCAGCTCTGTCTCCCATCTGTGAGCCACTCAGATTCCTGGAATTCCTGTTCCCTCATTAAGGCACTTTGTATGTGTCTCTTGCCTTTTGACCACATGAAAATTACAGTCCATGGTTCACATGATGAAGAAATTTAGCCACAACTGCATTTTGCTCATGACAAGCCTTCTCCCCCCATCACTGTGGGTACTGAAACTCCAGAAGGCACTCAAAAAAGCCTCAGGGATCCTTCTAGAAGAAAAGCAATATATAAATGTAAAACATTACCATTTTATTTTAAATGAAAAGCAGTGTATTGGAACAAAAAAATTAATTAACTGGCTGCACTTTAGACAGAATGATTCACTGGAAATACTTAACATGAAAAAGTTCCCTTCTTATTAATATTATAGCCAAAAGCGCATAAACATTCTATCATATAATTGTCACGGGACATATGTAGTATGTACTTTGGCATTTTGGTATCTCATGAATCAAGTATTATGTATTTTCATTGCCTGTTGCTGTTTGTATTTCTTTTTAGTCAAACTGCAGAATTAAAAGCAAACTCATCCTTTAATTTAAATCCATCTTTGTGAGGCAGGGAATTGCATTTTACGCCATGCCTGCACCATACCTGGCCTTTGAGTGTTACCACATTATAACCTTAAATAACAATAACAATTGTAATAACAATTGTAAAAGTAATAACAATTTTACTGTAGCAGAAACAAAGTGGATTATTTTACAGTGGCAGACACAAGTGGAGTCAGCTGCTGTGGGATTCCCCTTTCTTGGTTTTAGCTGTCTGCAAGCAGACGTCTTGTCTAAGCAGGGCATGAAGGCTGGGGAAGAGGTAGGTACCCTCAGAGAGAGATTTGTGCCTCCTGCCCTAAATGTCTGTCTATATTAGAACTGGATTAATTGCTTGGAAGTGCTTCTGCTGGTTGTACAAGGCAGCAGCTGACCAGCTTCAGCTCCATGCCTTCTTCAGAATTTCTTTAGCTTTGTGGAATTCCTTCACCCGGAATGGCAAAATGCCTCCCTGTTGCCTGCTCCCCTTTGCAAACAGGAGTTGAATGCTGCCTGTACACCAGGATTTTTATTCCATGTAGTGTAGAGAAGCACTGACTTGAATCACAGGGGACTGGGGTTTTCTTTATTCCTCTGTAGCCACTTTAAATGTAATTTTTTTCTAGATTTTTAATTTAATAGAAGTAAATCAACTGGAATGCAGGTTGCTATGTATGTTTTTCCATACCATAATTCAGCAGAAACATCAGTTAAGTATTTGAAGAAACATCTGCTATGGACATAGGTGTATGAATATATATATAGGAGCTGAACAATATGACTTTGGAGCTTGCAGGGTTTTCTTTACACAAAGCCGGGGCATAAAAGGGATTTCCTCCAAGTTTTCCTGTGTATTAATAATGAAGATCAGGATGCCACCTTTGCTTCCTCCCGTTCTGAGCATACAGGGAAAGGAAATGGTTCTGGATCGAATCACAAAGAGCAGTGGAAAAAAACAGACTACACTCCACACTGGCACTCAGAAGTTTAATTATCCAGCATGCTGCATCTTTATGGAAGAAGTAGACAGATAAATCCCATATGTTAATAGTTGGCCCCCTGTGGCTGACCTTTGGCTCAAATATTCCATATTGTGATTAATGTCACACAGTTGGATCCAAAACATGCTCATTCCCCAGGCGGCAGAAAAAAAGGGATTTAATTTACCTTCCAACAGCAGAGTTTCATTTGATTACTCTTTTGGAGACTGATTTTATCCCTGCCTGTAGTCTGGCCTCTGAAGAACTGTTCTGCACTCCGTCTGCTAGGACTTAAGACCCAGCTTCTCATATTGCCTCCACTACTGACTCACTGAGCAACCTGAAATAAGTCATTTTGCCTCAGGTTCTGGTCTAGGAAAACAGAGAAAATAACTGTGGCTTCCTTGCTGACACAGTTTGAACTTGCAGACAGAAGACACTAAGTGAGGTTCACCTTCAGACAAAATGAGGTGTTGACCTCTAAAACCTCAAGGTCTCACAAGATTAGGTGGGAAAATTATAGATATGCTTGAATTGTGGTTTTCTGGCCACCTTCTCCCCTAATCTTGTAGGTTTTATGTGCCGTTGTTTGCCTTCTCATGTCATTATGGCAATTTTACATCATTCTAGTAACACAAACTGTACCCCTCGCACTGGCACAGGCAAGCAGGCACCAAGATCTCTGAGCCTATGTATCTGTTTGATCCTAAAGGGCACAGGATCTGTGGAAAGGATACACATCCTATGTATAATACAGAGACAGTACCTAGCATTCCATGGCACTTTTCTGGGGAAATCAGATCCTCAAACATACAAACAGTTATAGGCGGGCCCAGAGTTATAATACCGAACATGTTAACAGACTCAACAACGTGTCACTGGCATCCTCTGTAGGGTCAAAGCCTTGAGGTGCTGCAAGTAATGACACCAGAATTCCTCCCCATTTGACTTCTCTAGAGTCAGGTGTGACACAGAACACCTCATTCAGCTAATTAAGCCATTGCTAAAATTGCCACAGCCCTCAAGTTAGTTTAGACTGAGCCTGTATTTCTGCCTGCCTCTTAGATGAGATGAAGCAACAAAACCTGATGAAGGCTTGGAAACTTCTCCTGCTCCTGTGGAGATTGTGAGGAATTTTGCTTTGACTGGGCCTAAGAAGACATGCCCAGCTGTCTTCCCAAGGATGACACAGGAAAGTCTGTGAAAATACAGCTGTAGTAGCTGGAGACCCAGAAAAACGTGAGACAAAGCCTCTGAGGAGGTCTGTCCCTACCTCCAGTCAGGACACATCTGGATTGCTGTGCAGGCTGGGCAAATTTTTCCATTCCCAATATGGTTTATTTACCCAGCATGACAGGCTGTTAGCAGACTGTACTTGGGGTGGCCCTACAGCAATGGGAACAGACAATCTCATATCATTTCCCACTACAAAAAAATAATCAAGTGCTCTTTCCTCCGTGAAAGGAAAGATGGGCAGATATTCTCTGTGCTCTACACCATAAAGTACATACAAGTTGCAAGGGACAAGTAGCTTTATTTCTGTCTTTTGTGCAGTAATGATTGCACCCTGGAGACTTGCAATGGGCCATGTGCACACTTGCAGAGGATCATGCACATGGATCAAGACTTTACAGCATCTCCACCACAGAATCTCAAAACGCTGGCTAAACCTAATGACTTGTCCTGGTTTTGACTGAGATAGAGTTAATTTTCCTTCTAGCAGCTGGTACTGTAAGTTATCAATAACCATGGTGTTTGCAGAATGCCCAGCACCAGGATATATAAGTATGTCTAATTTAGAAATGAAAAACTAGATTTTCAACTGCCAACCCTAGTTGAAGTTAATAGGAGAATTAGAGATCACCACACCTAAACATAAAGTGAAAAAAGGAAAAAAAAAACACCCACCTATTGGCCTTTGGTATCTAAAAGCAGAAAGTTTAATCTCTAGGTGTTGAGTTCCCTGTATTTCTGTTTGTGACTTCATGTGCAGAAATCCTTGAACATGGGTTATGCTGTGCCAGGCAGAGAGTCTTGAGCAAGCTCAGCGTCTCAGACCTTCTGTGCAGGCTCTACAGAACTGGTGGGTCCATGCCCAAATAGTTTTGAATGTATGAAAATCCCCTTGCATGGGCAGATTAGCCCAGTTCATCATACCACAAGAGTTGCTGAGCACCTAGAAATCCTTAATATAGCCAAGCTCCTCTGGTTTTCCATAATTTCCTAGAAATACAAAGAAAAACCCTCCAGGATGGCAGATAATTTAGAGAAGTGGTAGGGTTGACAGAGACTTCCAAGCCAACACACTGGGCTAGTATCAGTTCTGGGAACAGGAGTCAGAGCTCTGGGTTCTCACTGTCCCAGTTACAGGCATGCTGCACATTGGAGCGTGTGTCCAGCCCAGAACTGGGGCTGTGATCAGCACATGGCATCTCTGCCTGGCTCAGGCCCATTTTAGGCAGTCACACTGTGAAATTCTGCCTGGATTATCTCCAGTCCTGCATGCAGTTGGGATTTCTGGGGTCATTCTTCCTGGGGAAGTTGTGCTAAAATAAGTTCAAAGTCTCTGATTCTTTCTCAATGAGTCATTCATCATGGGAGTGCTTGTCTTGGTCCTCTAGACACATGGGGAGAACTGTGGGAAGAAGCTGAAGAGACAAAGTAAATGGGATAGAATCCCAGGGGAAAGCAAAGCCATAGCCTGTACTTCCAACCATGGCTGAGAAGCTGGGTTGTGCGTGAGTGTATTGTGTACAATCAAGAAAGAAAATATGGGAAACATTCTATAAGAGCCTTGAGCAGTGGGTAGTGAAGGCACAGTGTGAGCACAATAGGTCCATTTCGCTTAATCAGTTTGCAGTTTCAGCTGAGTCTCTTGTCACCAATTCTGCTACAAATAGTAATGGAGTAATGACAGCAAAGCAAGCAATTAACTGAAATAGGTTTCAAACTTTTTTCCTGGTTTCACACTTGAAATAAATCATTATTCTGTCCCTAGCTCTTCATTTTTATTGTCTGCCCCCTGTGGTTTAGTAACCAGCTGGTATTTCTTATGGAGAAATCAGCAGGTTGATTGACGCTGTGGCTACCCTGAAGTCCTCTGAGGCTTTCTTATTGACTGACCATATCTTAGATAGGGTTGCCAGTAAATTATAGCTCTGCTTAAGAGCATCTGCCTCGGGGCTGCTCTCCCCTCATTATAAATCCTGATCTATTCCTGCACGTCTCCTCAATTATTGGAGAGTATAATTCAAGAAGTGGCTTCCCCAGTGAACATGAATTGAGATAAACTATTCCTGTGTAAGGTAAACATGACTACTCAAGAGTGAAGCTAAGCATCTTCAGGCCAGACTCCTGATTTTCATGTGGTTTCCAAAGGAAAACCCTATCACCACTCCTGCTAATGTTGGCTGTTACTTCACTACAATCAGTTCTAAAAAACAGTTTGAAAGTTCTGCCTGTCAGTAGAACTCTGTGTAAGTATTTCTGTCTGCATGAACCACATGTATGACAGTTCAGGTGACAACCTTAGGAAAGGTATTGGGTAAGTCACTTTAAAGTCCCCAGTCTGCCAGAGAAGCCCTTCGGAGATGCTTCATGGCCATGCCAAGATACAGGAAAGACATTTAATTTATGAGATCAGTGAGAGAGCAAATGGAAAAATGGACAAACTTATCTTAACATATTTTTTGTGTTAGGCAGATAAATTATGTTCTGGGTTACTGGATGAGTTCAACACATCAGTGCTGACAGAGATGGGTTAGTTCATCTTATAACTCCGTGAACAAAAGTATCTCATTTGTGGGGGCATCCTATTATACTCAATAAAGGGTGGGTAATGGAGCCTGTTAGTGCTTCTGTTGGATCAGTACCTGCTCCAAGTTCCAGTAACTGAGACAACTGCTGTCACTTTCTGTGGTCTTCCACACATATCACAGCACCCAAGTCCAGTTTTGCAGGTCCTGCCTGAGCTCTGGCCTGTCTTGAATCTCGCCTTTTGTGAGCACCCTTTCTCTGCAAAAAGCCTGACATTGCATGTTGACTTTATGCAAATATAAAAACTATGTTTGAGCGCTATTAGATGGGTGACTTCTATTTACAGCTTTGTCTTTTCACCTGGATAAAGGGGAAGAACTAGAAGGATTTGTTTCATTCAGGGGAACATGTGCATCTAGGAAGGAAATTAATGGAAACCCACGCCAAGGTTACATGGCAGTTTAACTCAATGTAACATTAATGATTTATTCTAATTATGCATTAAAGTCTCACATTATATTTATTCCATAGCATTTCCTTTCATGTAAGATAACTTTGTTGTTCACCCAGCTCCAAATACAGAGTGAATTTTGACATCTCTGGTGGGAAATCAACAATTTCATTGCTGCTGTCCTCTATGTGAGCTGTTTGTTAGATCATTAATCTCTGCCAAGCTGGATTGGGAAGTCAGACCACAGAAAGAGGAGCACTCATCTGAGGGAATGGTGGGACTACACACAGATCATCCTTCCTCCGCCTCAGCCTACATTGCCAGCCCACGGAAGCACTGCCTGTCCTGGGACAAGCCTCACAGGATCCTCTTGGGAGCCCTTCTCGCACTTCCTCCTGATCAATCACAGTATAAAGACATGAAAAGTCTGTAAGAGTGGCTGCAGTGTTCAGGTTAAAAATCTGTCATGGCCCGTTTACAAAAGTACATTCCCAAGGAGTACTATGAGAAAAGGGCAAACATACATGATATTCCAATCACAGTCTCTAGACACCCACAACCTCCAGAACTGACTGCAGATTTCTACTAATTTCTACAAATAGATGAAGGTTTTTAGACATAGCTCTCCATTGATCTTTTTTCCCTTGGACCTGTTCAGCCTCCCCTTAAATTCATGTGAGACTCTGGCAGTATCTTTTGGCAAGAAATTGCCAAGCTCAATAATCTTCTCATTCTGCACTGGTTAGTAAATTCTTATGCAAATGTTAGTCACTATCACTTAGTACAATTCTTCTTACAGGAAACATTATCCTACAAAATAGGATGGAGGCAAACTTCTATAAGCTTCTCTGGTGTTAGATCTCAGCAGTATTGTTTAACCCAAGCCCCCTCAAAATCAGCAAGAGATTCTTAATTTTAGTTAGGTCCACAGTTCCTGGTTGACAGGAAAAATAATCCAAATTACAACTTAGTCCCAGTGAGGTTTCACCTCTCCTAAGTTCCCAGTATCCTTTATTGCAGTTTTGGCTTTGTAATCCTGCTTTAGTTTGTAGCAGGATTCATCAAAACATTAATTTCACTTAAAAAAAAAGCTACAGAGTGTTTTTTAAGGAAAGATGAAAGGCTGAATGGTGAGTGGGGTTGCCCCGCTACAAACAATTACCGAAACAAATAGGTCCAATAAAAAGCTCTGCTCTCATTTACGTGGCTACAAAACTCATCTTGCTAAATTGTGGTCCCTTTTATCAAAGGATTTAAATCTGAATTATCTCCTTGTAATTCCTTCAAATTTATACCATTTGTATTCTGGTTTTGATCAGCTGTTTCTTCTGTGCTATTAACCAAGGCAGAGGCACCCTGTAAATACAGCATACTTCAGTGGACTCCCTTATTTATGTACTTACAGACAACTTCAATATTTCCCCAAACAAGATGTGCCACTGTGACCCCTAGAGTCAATACATATTGCATTTGCATTCTTTTATAATGCAAGGCAGTTGTAGAATTACGTACAAATAGACCTCTGGGGGCCTGACCTCCCAGCTGTATTAAATAAATCCCCTTAGCACAAAGGAGGAAGAAAAGGAAACAAAGAGCTTCCTGCTGGCTTTTCCTGGAAGCATAGAAGTGAAATAATTCACTTCGGTGTCCTGTGAAAATAAAGGGTGGTTAGAAAACGTCAGAAATTAATCTTTACAAAAACACAGCCCTAGAAGTGAGAGAGTGAACATCTTGGCTGTAGAGAGGAGTGGAGTTTTCCCAGTGTATTCACTCACCATCATGGCCCTGCAGAAAACATTTAGTTTTCATTCAGACTAAATGTCCTTGAGCTGTGGAGATCATAAGGGGAAACTGCACCACTTGGATGGACGTGGTTTCAGGGTGGGTTTTGGCAGGAGTTTGTATAAACTCCTCTGAGAAGAGTTATACTGAGTTGCAAATTTGTCTTTATTGGTACAGATGCAATACTCAAGCTGACTGATCTGATAAAAGGAGCTGTTCAGACACAATTTCTGGCTTTCTTGCAAATTATTTAAACAAAAACTTGAAAACAATTCTATTTCAGTTTAAAATCAAACATTTTTTCAGGGTTTGTTAATGTATTAACCAAAACCCACATACCTTCCTTAAATTTTTAACAACTATTTCCATTTAGTCTAAAAACCTGTTTCTGGGGGGAAAAAAGTCTTCTTTTGGAAATACCAATTCTCCTAGAAAAACTGATGTTGGACTTTTGGTGATCCTGGGCAGACCCTGTAATGTGGGTGATTCTGTTTGCTCTTCCTTATGGGAGCTTCCTATGCATTAAACCCGGATAAATGGCATTTCCATTGCCTGTAACACCAAGTCCTCCCCTGTATGTCTCTCATTGTCTGTATTCCCTGGACTTAATGGCAGTGCAGGGATATCTCATTCATCTCCTGTGATGAGTGGTGTTTTTCCGTATGTTCATTCCCAGAAAGAGACAGAGTGGAAAATCAGTGGGTTTTTATAATTTATGAATGTGTTAACAGAATGAATTTTGGAGAGGGAAGCTCAGTAGTGCTTGCTCATGGCTCCCTGGTTTTGTCCACTGATGTCATTGTCCCGGTCTCACAGCATCCAGAGTAGAGACACACATTTTGTTAGCAATTAAGTGAATGGAAAAAGGCTGGCAGAAGTGTTCCCCATGGCACATTTCATTTCAGAGGCTGCGGAGATCAAGGGATCAGAGGGAGCCAGCTGAAGCTTAGTGTGTGTCACCAGCCCTCCTAGGACCTGCCACGTCTTGCATACAAACATAATTTTACCAGTCCAAGCACCGAACCTGAAGCCCTCTTTGCATATGACAGCATATGCCAAGTTTTTGTTTGCAAAATCCAAGTAGGAATGACTGGTACATAATCAAAAGTCCCTGCCTGGGAAGCGTTAGACTAATGGTTCTGGTTCTGGTTTCAATCCTTCTTCTTTGTTAATCTTATTATTCAGGGACTACTTAGAGCCATCCCATGCTCATTTAAACTAAATACATAACCCAATTAAAACAATCCTGAGCTATTTAGATCTATGGAATTAGACTAAATTTCAGTGTTTCTGACATTTTAGATAATTCAGGGCTCTAGAGCACAAATATCTGTATCATCAGTTTATCTTCTCCCATCTCAACCATCTTTAATAAATTGTACATATGGGGTAGGAGATTGTCATATTTCATATATGACACAACAGTTCCAGCCAATTTCTAAATTACTGGATACTGTAATCCCCTGGTACAGCTCTATGTCTGACTGCAGGATACAGGACTGGGGTCTGCAAATCCACTTGGGTGCCTGGGATCAGGGGAATGTGCTGAAGTGATGGCAAGAAAGGACAGAGGAAAAGGGTGGAGCTGGAACCATTTGGTCCATCAGCACAACAGCTTTCTTAGCAGAACTGGAGTCTTACCAAAGGCCTGATGGCTTTTTTCTGCTGTAGGAAACAATCTGCTAACTAGAGTTCACAGTGGAAGGAAACAAGGAGAAGGGGGTGGTTAGATGAAACAATGAAGTGCTTTTCTCATCAACTGTACTTCAATCCAGCTGCAAGTTGATCTGTTTTGTTAGGAACAGGCAAGCAAGGTATTTCCAGGGGATTCTCACAAAGTTGTGATTAAAAACAAGGAATGTGCAAGAAATTAGAGTGAGAATTTAACTAAAACAAGGATAAGAAACTCATGGCAAAGGGAGCTCAGCAAATAACTCCAAGTGCAATTTGTTCCCTGGGTTTTGTAGCATTTATGTTCACAAACTGTTAATAAACAGATTACAAAAATTAAAACAACAACAAAAAAAGAGGAAACATTTATTAATTATTGAATAATTTATATACAATATGTTATGAGTTAAAGATAATTCTTGGTCTCCAAATTGTATCAGCCAGGGTTGTGTGTCTCATAATTTGCACAGTGTCACTTTGTCACGAGTCAGATGGCTCTGCAGGATAAACCCAGCACAATTCATCTCAGCTTTCATGTATCAAAGAGGGTCGGGACTTGGTGGAGCTGGAGAAGGTACAGAGGAACACAACTGAAGTCAAGGGGATGGAGCAGCTGCCTCACAAAGAGAGGCAGAAAGGGCTGAAACTCCACTGCAGTTTGGAGAACAGGCAGCTGAGCAGGGAGGGACGTGACTGAGGTCTGCCTGTTCACAAAGGTGGTGGGTTGAAGGACAAAGTTATCCATGCATCCCTCAATGCTCTGACAAGTACAGCAACACAAGAGCTGCTTCTTGGAGGGATCCATGAGCTGAAGCACTGCTGCCAAGGGTGCTCTGCCTGGGGACATGACAGCACCAGGGAAGCAACCAGGCCTCCCAGGCCATTCTATGATTCTGTGATTCTATGCCACCATCATAGATTTGCTCACCTTGGTTTTGGGTTGAACAGGTCATGTGAGATCCCACATCCCTGTTCATGGGCTTGAACTACTACATGGATTCTTTGGCACTCACACGGGAGCTGGGCTTCCCAAGGTCAGAAGTGCCATGAATTAAAAGTGATGGGATGAGTAGAATTTTACTACTATTATTAGTAGAATGAAAGAACCTCAAAAAGGCAGTAAATCTAATTTAATTTCTGTAGGCTCAGCTATAGGACGTTCTTGTGCCCATCTCTTTGGTCAGTTGCAGATGTCAAGGACAAGGAGTTCATTAAATATCACACAGTCCTCCACACTGTCTTTTACCTCCTCAGCTTGCTTTCCTGCTTTCCTGACACAGCTTTAAATTGCTTGAAGGTACTTCTCTTTCTCACCCATGGCTTCTCCTTTCACTCCTCTGTGCCCTTTCACACTCTGAATATGCAGTTGAACCTGACAGACACAGATCCCTGCTATGCGACAGGGCCTTGACTTTTTTCTTCCTTTTTAAAATATTTTCTTCTTTTGTACCTGCAAATTACTGTGGGTGTGTTTTCCTGTCCTCTGTTATAGAGAAGGATAATTTGTGCCTCTCACAGGGCTTAGCAAAACTGCAGGCACTGGTTCCTTTGTGCCCAGTTCTGGAAAACAAAATGCACCAGCAATTATATGTCCATGGGTGCAAATTATAAGGATAATGCTTTGACAAGACTGGGAATTTTCCAGTGAGATGGATTTTTGCAAGGAAACAAAGAAAACAAAATTTATACACCTGAGTTGAGGAGTTTCTGTGGGAATTTTCACACCAGTTTCAACAACAATGGCATTTCTGGGAAAAAAAACCCCATACAACATAATAATCAGCTTCAGAAGAGCAAGAAATCAGAATTTAGAGTATTTTCTTAAGATGAGAGAGCCAAGGTCAAATCCTGCTGTGCCTAATTGACTCTGAGTTCTCACATCTCCAGTGCATGCCCAGTCTGTGAGGCTACCAATGACTCCTTCTCAGTGTCTTCATTTGAAGTTGTCTCACTCAGCGTTGGGACGTCTGTCTGGCTGCTCAGCACTCACAGGACTCAGTAAGACTGAGGTTCACAGCTGGGTTTTCATTTAGACAGGGCGAAGTCAGGCCTCCTTTTAGACTGAAAATGGTATAAAACTTTTCAAGTCCCAAAGACATTATGCATCACTCTATGCATCCCATCTTATTGAGGCAAAGCCTCAATAAGCCTGGCTGCTGTTTTTTCTTTTTCAAATGTCTGTCAATAACTATAAATGACTTTCAAATTCAGGCAGGATTAGTCCAGATGGGTCAAGGCACTCCACGAGTATGCTGTGGGCCATATCCGCTTCCTTTTTTCCAGTAAGGGGATACACACAGGCATTATTTTTCTCCACGTGAGAAAACAGTGCATATATTTTACAACCCATTTCCTTCTTAAAGACTGTAATCACGTGAGAAGAAACCAGCTGGTCTAGCCCCCAGCAAATACCCCTGACCAGCTGTAGTGGAAGGAAACCTGGTAGAGAAGCCATAGGAAGAGTTGTCTGTGGCTCTACGCTGGGCTGCCACTTCCCTTTCCATGCTGCAACACAGCTGAGCTTGGAGGTGAGGCCAAGGCAGGCAGCAGGACCTGTGTCTCACAGAGCTGCTGGTGCAGGTCCTTCATCATGGATGTCCTCTCTTAGATTGACAAGTCCTAGTCTATATCCAGGACCAGGTACCAGAGCACTTTCCCCCACTGATGCCACAAACTAATCCTGACCTACTTGTAAATATGGCAGTGAAAGCTTTGGTGAAAGGCGTGAGGAGCTTGGAAGGACCTTTTTTTGGTGGTGTGGTAAGAGCCTCTTGCTTCTAAAGAACTGGTCTGAACAGGAAGAATCTTAACTTGGCTGAGTCCTCTGAGCTTCCTTGCTCAGTGACAGATGACATTTCTAAGCCTTGTCAGAAAAGAACACCACTAAATTAAAGCTCTGTCTCATTCTGCTCCATTAGAACATAATGAGGCAAAATTACAGGGTTTGCTGGCACTGCTCAGGAATTCAGCACCATGACTGTCCTCAAAACCAGCCAAGTACGAGAGCTACCAGCCCTTACTGCAGTATCTGGCATGGGCTCCGGGACAGGGCAGAAGATCCACTCGGACTTTTTCTGGAATACTAAAAAAACTGTAAATATCCCCAAAGGGACCAGGGCAAACAGAGCAGATGTAGTAGCTGAAGGACACTGGGGCAGGGCTGCTCCAGCACTGCCATTCCTGAGGGCTGTGAGGGGCGTTAATGGGCCCCATGTGCTGCAGGAATGCAAAGCTCTGCGTGGGCTGGGAAATTTATGCTCTTGACATTGAGGGGATTTCCTGGCTAAGAGCTGATTGCTTTGGCCTGTGCCTCTGCTCTGAATTACTGTGACTTTATAGAGCAGCAAACCTGAGGAAGCAGCAAAGCTGGAGCGCTGGTCCTGTGTAAGATGCTACTGGTTTAACCTCACATTTCTGAGGATGTGGAGCACAAATTGTTTTTGTTTAATGGAGTTTGCATTTAGTTGTCATTTAAGTGCCATTAAAAGATGAGATTGGTCTCATTATGGTTGTTTTCTATTTTATGTCTTCCACAAGGCTCAGCAGTGAAGGTATGTAGGAACAGAATAAAACTATAGTGGTTCCCCAGTCCTCAACAACGTGTGGCGTGTGCTGAGCCACAGATGGTGTCTTTATGCTTTAGCAACCTTCAGTCATTTCAGTGATTTTTATTATTTTTTTCATTAATGAACTCATGTAAACTTGCTGGCAGCACAAACACCCCATAACTCAACAAAACAGTGCAGTGAACTCTCTACTTGCCTTTGATTTGTACCTGCTGTTTGGCAATACTGCACCTCCCACACGGTATTTAGGTGGTTGTGTGGGCTGTGGTGTAGTTTAATTGACAGAATGATCTACTTGAGACCAACATCAGAGATTCAGCTGTCCCATTTTCTGTTCATCTTGGACTGCTGACCACCACTCCTGAAGCTGAGCACCCCATAGGGAAAGAACCAATGTGTTTGAAGGATCTGCTTGAGGTGAGATCACCTGAAGGCACAGACATCCAGTCATAAACTCAGGGGCTCAAGAACTTTGCTTTTGTCTGTGTAACCCAGTGAGACACTTCACAAAGGCTGGGATGCTCAAACAGGGAGAGGAAACATGAAAGCAGCTAGAGTTACATATTTCAAAAGGAAAGAAAAACTATGGGAAGAAAACGAGTGGCTCTGAAAAGATCTGGCAAAGACACATGCACAGAGGTACAATAATGGAAGGAGATGTCACTGGGATGGAGGGAGGAAAAAGAAGCATAAGGTTCAGTGATTTGGTTTGTGCCTGTGATTTAGGTCTGTGCTTAGCTTGCAACAGTTTGTTTTGAATGTGTATGCAGAATAAAGAAAATCACAGGTCGTAAGAATGGCAAAACCTGAGGAAAACAATGCCCATTCTGAAGGGACCTCCCCCTCTGGCCACCACATGGTTAACAGAACCTTTATTCCCCAGCCCCTTATTAACAAGAACTGTCGGGCTCCAATATGAACACCTGTAGTTCGTTCCTGTGGTTCTCTGAACATTCAAACAAGACAGAAATTTAGTTGGGTAACTTATTTAGGAAAGCCTTCTCCTCTTTCCCAAGCTGCTCACATTGCAGTATATTGCTGGCATTGTTTAAAGTGTTGCTGGCAGATAATATTGCTTTGTGCATTATAAATAGAAATCAGGCAGCAAATGGAATTAAATGTGGACCGAAAGGCAGAAATTCCTGAGCAGAACAGTCTGTGTGTCTGACAGGAAATAGACAAACTTTGTTAAGTTTGCCCAGGACCAGCCTAATTTGATCTTGGATTTTTTCATTTTTTCTAAATGTGGTTTTACTTGTCTACAAAATGTAACAGCTACTAGAAACTGAAAAGAAAGCCAACAAAATAAGATCTCTCCAGGGCATTCCAAATTATTTAAACTTGAGCTTTTCCAGCATTCCTGTGCAACAGATAACAGTAAACAGTAGGTTAAAAATATACAACATTAGGGTTATACAGGCAAAAAGTAACAGCAGACATTTGTGAAGGACAGATTAGCAACAAACCCCTGACCTGGATGATGGGATCAAATGTACCTTGATAAAATTTGCCAACAACACCAAACTGAGTGGGGAATTGGACACTTTGGAAGGGAGAACCACCCTGCAAGAAGCCCTGGACAGGCTGGAAGGGAAGAACCTTGTGAAGTTCAGCAAAGACAAGTGTAAGGTCTTGAAGCTGGGAAAACACCGTCCAGGAGTGCAGCACAGGCTCAGACCAGCCCAGCCGGGGAGCAGCTCTGTGGGAAGGGTCCTGGGGGTCCTGGTAGGCATCAGGCTCAGGATAAGTGAGCTTGGTGCTGCTGCAGCAAAGGAAGAACAGGATGCTGGGCTGCATCAACAAGAGCATCATCAGTAGAGAGGAAAAGGTCATCATCCCACTCTACTCAGCACTTGTCAGGCCATACCTGGAATTCTGTGTTCTGTTTTGGTTCCCGCATCAAAAAGAAGTGTGGGCAGGCTAGAGAGGGTCCAGAGAGAGGCCACAGAGATGATCCAAGGACTGGGAAGCCTGTCCTTGGCTCAGAGAGCTGGGTTCGTTCAGCCTTTAGAGAAGAAGGGTTAGGGAAGACCTTATCACCATGTTCCAGTGTTTAAAGCGTGGCTGCAGAGAAGATGGAGACTCCCTTTTTACGAGACACATTGAAAAGATGAGGGATAATAGGTACAAGTTATTCCTGGGGAGATTCCGATTGGACACAAGAGGAAAACTTTTCACAGTGAAAACAAGCAGCCATTGAAATCATGTCCTCAGGGAAGAGGTGGATTCCTCAACAATGGACAATTATAAGATTAAATTGGAGAGGGTCCTGGGCCCTCTAGACCATGCTTTTGCCAAGAGAGGTTGGATGAGATGATCCTTGAGATATTTTCCAGCCTGGTGTTCTATGATTCTAGGATTCTGTGACATTCCAGTTCTTTAAACTATGTAGAACATCACCTGTGCTGCAATCCTGCAATGTGCTGGGGGGAATTGCACCCATCTTTCAGGATTTTCCATCAGGTTCTGTACTATGCGGGAATCTATCACATAAAATATGGAGCAGATGAACTTCTTAGAGTCTTCAGCTTGTTTTTTTATATGTTGATTAATTTTATAGGGGTTTTTTTTAGTTTTGCTTCCAGTTGTAACTTTCACAAGAACATTGTGGACATTTTTGGCGACAATTAGAGTGAAGAATGTCCAGTTTCCAACAGCGCCTGTCATTTTCTGCTGGGGTAGCAAGGTCTTTTGGAGGATTAAGATTAATCTTTCCTGCTTCCTGGCTCCTAAAGATAGCATCCAAGCTCTCCCCTAACTGCACTGCAAGTTCATTCCACAGCTAAAAGCTCTCCTTATCAAAGATCTGTTCATACCCCTCCCTCTCTTCTTCCTCAGCTTGCTTCCTCTTTGGCATTTTAGAAAAAGACTTAGCCACCCTGACAGTTTCCATATCAATACTCAGCATCACTGAGTTGCAAGAATCCAGTCTGGTAACAGCTAACTGGAGGTTCCCTCTACAGGCATCTTTGGGGCTTTTTGTAAACCCTGAAAATAAAAAAATGTTGGATTAGAATAGTAGAATTTTCAATTTTGTATTACAAGCCTTGGAACATTTTCATTTTCTTCATGAAACTTACATCAGTGTTCTCTTGGAGAATGCATTTCCTCTGAAAACACATCTTGTTTTTGGAGAAGCCCAGCTTTTCTCTCCAGTTCTGCTGGAAATTCAGGAGGAACTGATGTCACTTTTGCTTTGCTGGAAAAATCTGTTGCAAACTGTGCTAGAGGAGGAAGAGTTGCATGTATACCCAGGGCGATACATAGAGATCTGAGCTCTTTAACTTAGCTGGGCATGGACCTGCCCTGATCTGAAAGCCAAGCGTTCCCAAACTCCTTGTCTTTGCAAGCAAGGTGTTCCCATTTTCCCACTTTATGTAACAAAGAAAGAGGCACTGAGAGCTGACACCCAGCAGGGGTGCATCACTGAGGCACTGAAATCACAAATAAGGACTGAGCTGTGCTCAGGACTCTGCTGAAGTCAAAGAGGGTCCTGTGCAGACCCAGGTACCTGGAGCTTATTCCATGATCACAGCCTGGATCAGTGCATGTGATCCCACACTATGGCAAAGCTCCCATTGATCTTCATTATGCAGGATGAGGATATGAGTGAGCTGGGACTGAGGAAACACTTAAAGCACAAGAGACCTTTATAAGTGTTTTAATTCCAACCCCTTGCTTTAAAGTTGTAACCATGATCTGTGGTGATAATTTATGCAGCAGGTTGGTAGTAAAAGCACCGCACAGTCACTATGATATTGCAAATGGGAATTTAATAATTGCTGATTATTTTAGAAATGTTGTCTTGTGAAAAAAAAAAAAAGACAGAGGAATAAGTGATAATCAAGGGTGAAGGGATTACTGCTGTTGATTTAAAAGCTTGCTGAGGCAGATTTGAAAACCCAAAGCCAGAGCATTTCTTTTAGCAAATAAAAATGCAAAGAACAGACTGGTGGAGTCTTTTTCAAACAACTGGCAGGCAAGTAGCAGTAAATCATGAAAAAAAACATTTCCTAAACTTTCTCTCTTAATAAATTAGGTGTTGTTTGTAAAATGACTTGGGAGAACATGTTAACACAGAGCTGCAAGCTGGATAACAAGCCAAATCCATCTCTGCATTTCGGCCCAGTTGCACCAGGGATGAATTTGGCTGTCTCTCTACAAACATGAATCAAGCTGTTTGCATTTTGTCATTACACTATCCCTGACCCAAGAGTATACATTTCCTTGGCAACAGCAATTAAAAGCCTAACAAAAACACTACACATTATCTGCATAATTTTTTCTTCCTCAGCAAAAGTTGTATTTTCCCACTCCTGCCCCTCCCTAAGTATGGAAGATTAAGGGGCCCATCCAGTTTCCTGTGAAACTGAAGATAAAAATTCCTCTGGTTTTGACAGCAACAGCAGTGCTTTCTTCATTTAGTGATTATTTATTTGATTGATGGCTGAGCCAGGCAGCAGTCCCAGCTCTGTTGGCTCTGTGCTTGGCTTGAAAATCTTCTCTTGTCCATGGCCATTTCCATTCTCTTCCAAAGAGAAGAGGAAGGCGGATGCACCATTGATGCACTGGGAGTTTTCTGGGTTCCCAGGTGTTTGAGGGAGATGGCATCAACTAACAGGGATTTCTTTGGGAAATTCACCAAAAATAAGAGCTGCATGGTTATTTTGGGACCATGTGTATCTTATTTAACTAAGTGATTCACCATATCCCTCTTGGGTTTATTCTCTGTGGAATATTTTGATGAATTTAAATCCTCTTCCAAACTCTTATCAGACTTTTCTTCCTGATTCAATGCAATCCAAGACTAAACAAGGTGTATAGCTAATAATTGCAGGACTTTCCATCATGGCTTTTCTCAGCTAAATGTTCCAATTAGAATGAGAGGATTTGCATGTGCATCAGTAATAACATATAAGATAATATTTACTGGGCATCAGCAAACCTCTGCTGAGAGCAGTGCAGATTCTAGTCCCCCTCTTTAAGGAATTTTCTGTGCAAAATAGTTCAGTCCTGTCAGATTCTATTTTCAGAGAAAACCCCAATGAGTGTTTCAGGGTTTATGCTCCCAGGCTCTAGGCAGTTGCTGCGTCTGAGGGTGGTGTATTTATTCCCTTGCAGGGAGCTGAGCTGTTGACAATGCAAACTCTAAAGAACATTTACTTCTGCTGGAGGTAAAACTTGCTTCTGCTCACTTGGGATGGCTGAACCTGACTTGTAGCATTCCAGCTGTCATTGCAAGGAGCTGGGAGATGACCAAGAGTCATTACACGCAGCCACTGCAGTCAGTGGTTCAAGAGAAGAGTATTGTCATTGCTTGCATCTGAGAAACCCACCAATGTGCGCTGTTAAGTTTTTACATAAGTCATGGTAAGAAAAATAGCAAGAGACAAAAACAAACTCTGTTTTCCTCCTGCCTTACATGTTTGCATGACAACGTGATACCCCACTGCCAGAATCAGCAGCCCTTTTCCATTAGCAAAACTAAGCAGTCGTTACCGCCACACCGAAAAAGAGCCCAAATCTGCTTTTTGCAGCTTCTGAGAGACAGGCTGCAGGGGGGAGGTGGATTTTCCACATCTGTTTCCTCCATCCACCTCTCCTTTTCTGCTGCAGGGCAGGAAACACATTGCTCCGTGCACCAGCCGCTGACCCCGCTGGGAGTCGGCCTGCGAGCAGGGCTGGAAGTCCTTCACACTTCATCTGGTGGAGCTCTGAAAACATGGATCGCTGTTAAACCCAGGCTGACTTGCTGTGTCAGGGCAGCAGTCTGAGCAGAGAGTGTGTTTACTTTGGGTTCGGTAAAGAAAAAAGGAAAGGGCAAAAAAGAAGTCAGTGAAGGGAAGGAAAAGCAAAGAAACCTGGCCTCACCAGGAGTATTTTGATCGTTGTGCACGTCAGTGTGAGGAGCTGGCTCCTTCACGGGTATGCCCTAGCTGTCCTTTCACACTGAGATGCAGATCAGTGCTACCAAGAGTCCCCTTATTGCCCACTTCTCTCTGCTTCATAAATCTCCTTCAGGATGTCCTCTCTGTAGGAGGAGCCATGTTTGAGCCTTTCCTGCTATGAACAGGTCCCTAAAAGTCCATGACTTGACTCCAGCAGCTTCCTTGTCACACCCCAAAGAGCCCAGTCCCAAGACAAAGTTGTCCCCTCTCTGCCCTTTCCCCTGACTCCTGTGAAGTTCCCCTTTAGCCTTTACGTGCTTCAGGATACTGGCAGCCAGTGTGACACCACAATATGATCTGCCAGAGAACTCTTCCACTTGTTCCAGTGCCTCCTTGGGGCATGTGGCTGTTGGAACTTGCAGGGGTGTTTGCCATAGCAAGAATGTGTCTCTATTTCTAAGGTTTCAAAGCATAGAAAAAGATGTTGTTCTTCCCCACCCATCCTCTCCTGACAAAGAATGTTTATGAGCAACTGAAGATAAACACTTGTCATAAAAAAACTTGTCATCTCTTTTCCCAGTAACCTCTCGGCATCTGGCCCCTGTCTCTGCTGCAAAGCCAGATAAGTTCCCTTCCTGATTTCATCCAGCTCATTTTCACACTTTCCAAAACTTGAAGCTTGCATGCTAAAGAGCCCTGGAGACTGAACATAGCCTGTGTAAAGCAAAAACACCAGCCAGGTCTTCACTGTGCAACAGCCTTTCCCAGAATCTCCCACAGCACCTTACCTAGTTCAGCGGAGGCCAGGGTGTCATTTCAGAGGTCAGCTCTTCAATTCGGGTCTCCCAGCATCACTTATGGGGGGCCCTACTGAGGCTGACTCCCCCATTAGCAAGGGAAAGGACACAAAGGGGGAAAAGAGGTTGTAATTTTAAGAGATTTCTGGCTCCTGTAGCAGAAAGGCAACACTGAATTGTACCCATGAATGCAATGGATTCCTCTGCCAGGCAGGCAGAGGGTGCAGAGAGCTGTGCCCTTCTCAGATGTGCACAGGTACCCATGGCTGGGTCATGGGCAGGCTGTGCAAGGAGAGCAAGAGATGCAAAGAGCAGGAGCAGACCAAGGACAAAACAAAAGGCTCTGAGATAACATCGTGACTCCCTTCAACATTTGTTGCATCATAAGCAACAATCAGCCCGAGGCAGTGTTGTTTATCCCACTCTGGGAAGGATGTGCCTTCGTCTTCACCTCACCCCGACCTTTTAATCCCCAACGTTCTCCTTAATGAGACGTGCTCTGAATGCTCAGCAAATACGAGTGCAAATGAATCCCTGGCGTGCACAGAACTGCAGGGTTTAGTGTGGGGTGTTGATATAGCTCTAGGATTATATACAATTAGACTGTCTAGACCACATTCAGCAGGGATGTGGATAGGGTGAGGATTACCAGCTGGGAAATCAGATATTCAGTGAGAGGGTGGGCAGCTGGGTTGGGGCAGGAGAGGAAGCCAAATGAGAATGTAAGAAAGCACCAGATAAATTGCCACTGGATGGGATGTATTGCACAGCCTCAGCTTCCTTGCACTGGCTTCCCTGTGCTCCTTCTGTAACAGCTCAGCCCTTTGTAGTCTTGCACATCTTTCCTCTTTCACATCCCTGTTAACATGGAATTAGCATTACTTTCCATTAACATTGGGTCAGTGGGACACAAATCGGATGATAATCATAGAACCGTAGAGTTCTTTAGGTTGGAAAAGACCCTTAAGATCATCAGCTCCAACCTTTGAGACTGCCCTGTCAAGTCCACCAATAAACCATGACGTCAAGTCCCACATCCACACTTTTTTTAAATACTCCAGGGATGGTGATTCCTCTTGGTTCATACAGAGGGAATCCAGGTGCCCAGGTTGGTCTTCTAATCCTTGGTCCATACTCACATCCCTGGCTCTTCCTTTCCAGTCACCTGGGATGTTCACCTTATTTCCAGGTATGGAAGTACTCCTACAGAAATCAGTCATGGTCTCTTTGACGTGACACAACGAGTACTTCTCACACTGAAAACAAAAATGTTCTGTTTTGTTCCTCTTGATGTTCCCTACAGGCAATGGGGCCCAAATCTACCCTTGCACCGGTGCTGAGTATTGGAGAGATGCACAGGGAAAATTACTTGTCCCTCCTCAGCCTCGGGCTTGTGGCACAGATTGTTTTTCCCGTGGGAAACAGGTGTAGGCGTGCTTTGGGGACACTTTGCATGCCCTGTTGGGACATAGTGGGCACAGACCACCCTGGGTGGATGGGTCCTGCTCCTGCTCCTTTGCACTGGGCCGTGCTTTGCCTGGCACTGGTGTTTCAGAGCCAGATGGTCCTGCAGCTTGTTGCTTCTTACAGTTGGGCTCTGCCAGCCTGAGCAGACGGATCCAAGAGGCCTTGGAGAGAGCAGGAATCTGCATTTGCTGAAGCATAGGAGCTATTTTCAACACAGCAGCAAAGTCTAGCGTGGAGAAGACCCTGCTGTCTCAGAAGCATATTTAGCCAATCTGATACAGAAACCTGACCATATTTTACAGAGCACATCATTTACCTTGCTTCAGGCATGGCCTGGGACTGGGATGCTTCATGCAGTTCCAGCCATTAGGAAGGAGAGCCTTTTCTCCAGAAATCAATTGAGGAAAACCACAATTTTTCATTGCTTGAGCTGGAAGACCAAGCACCTAAATTCATCTGCTTCTTTATTTACTCGTCCCTCAGTGCTGTTGGAGGCACCTCTTGGCATCAGTCTTGTACCTTCCCACTCTCCACACTGAAATAGGACAGGAGGGTGCAGGGGTAAATGTGAATTTTTTGCAGTGCTGTTCAACCTGTCCTGTGGGCAGCAGCCCTGCCTGCAGGTGTCCTGCCTGCTCTGACCCCAGAGCACCAGGAGCTTTCATCCCTTCTTGGGTAAGTAACTGGTCCTATGCCCAGGGCATGGCCTGGTGCTGAGGAGTGTGGGTGCTTTTGTACTGTCTGTAGCAGAACAGAAATTAATCTCTCTCTGCTCCTGTCAGCTCTTATGTCACAGATTTGACACAGTCTCCAGCTCTTTGGAGTTTCCAGCAATAATTGGCTTTGTATAACTCCTCAGTGGCTTTCCCTGTCTCCTCTTGGCCCTTGGAGATGTGCTGCTGCTCACTGACATCCCACTTTCTGCAGGCTGGGGGCAGGAAATACTCTGCTGATCTTTTTGGCTCTAAGGAAGCAGTTTCCAGTCCGAACAAACCCCAAGAGGCTCAAGGTTTTATTCTTGCTGCATGACAAGCAGCAGGAGCCATAGGTGTGGGGTGCTTGGGATGTATCCCACCACACCACAGCTGGCAAAACAAAGCTTTCCACAAAGTTTTCACCACCTGCCCAGCTTCCTCCCCACAGGAAATCCAGCCTCCCCCGCTCCTGGAGATGAGAGCTGGACCTTTGTTTGCAGCTCCCCTTTCACAAATAAAACCAGTGCTGACTTGTAAACACAGTGCCACTAAATGTGCAGAACAACACTCAAAGATTGGAAGATAATGATGGTTTTTTCTACTGACTTGTGGAAGAGAAGCTGCCAAATCCTTAAACTGTTTGCAAAGAGCCTCTTGTTACTGAAATTCGCTTTCCAGCAGCACCCTAAGGCCCCAGGTGGGACCGGGGTCCAGCTCCACACCTGCTCTGCAGACATTCTCTGCTTCTTATGCACTCAGTTTGAGAGGCTGGTTGGGATTGTAAGAGGGGAGAATCAGGGACAGATCCAATCTGGATACAATACTGACTCATCAGGAAGAGTTTGGAGCGTGCAGAGAATGTGACATGCAAATGCATAGAAACAACACGAGGATCACTACACTGGGGCTGACCTGAAGGCCAGCTAGATGAGTATCTAACCTCCAAATCAGTCTGAAATCAGTGACTTCAAGAGCAGATAAGCATATCTCCTCAGCCATGAAGATTAGATTTCCCTTCTAGAAGTGCTAATAGTTTAAACCCCCTTAAATTTGGTCTTTTACCTCTCTCCTGCCCTAAATAGCCCAATACAAGCTCTGTATCTCCCAATTAAAAAAAGGATCTCAAGACTGAAAAATTTAAAGAATTTGGACATTATATGAGCCTCCATTTACCTCCTCCATATGTAGCACTTCATTGCCTTCAGTTAAAAGAGACTGTAAGAAGGAGAAATAAGAGGTTTGGACTGGATATTAGGAATAATTTCTTCACTGAAAGGCCTGTCTGC
The DNA here is from genome assembly GCA_013400735.1 of Pomatostomus ruficeps. NCBI lineage: Eukaryota > Metazoa > Chordata > Aves > Passeriformes > Timaliidae > Pomatostomus > Pomatostomus ruficeps. The sequence goes on from VYZT01021114.1 coordinate 128,838, forward strand.
TAGAGGCTGCACCACACAAATAATGTGCCCAAAGTCCTACTCTCCAAGAGGACAGGAGAGGGAATGTCCCTCCTTACACAAGGAGACGTGGAGAGGGACAGTTCATCTGGATCCTTGCACACAGACTTTCCTGAAATAGGTCACGGCATGCAATATTTTTAATATAAAAACTTCGCATTTTTTTTTCTTTTCTAAAGTCTTTTTCTAATAACTGTTAGGTTGGAGCTGCTGGAGAATCCCAAGTGAGAAATAAAAACCTGGACCAAGTCTGTAGTGCCAAAGTGGCTGATCTCCCACTGAGCACAGAGGAAGACCTAGTTCTGGAGAGGAAGGACCTGTCGGATACAAAAAGCTAGAGGAAGACTCCTTGCAGAAGCTTTCAGAAGAGGATTTCTGTCTAGCAGGTCTGCCAGAGGTTCAGTGCTCCCTAAAAGCAATGCTGACAACAGATTGTTCTCCTGGAATTTGCTTTGGGAAACAACTTTTATGATTAAAAGCAAAAGCTTTAAATGATCAGAAGTTTTGCTGACTCTGTTTCAAGGATACTGATACTTTAACTGAGAGCATTAATTTCTCCAGTAAGAAGTTTTTGATGGCTAGGGATCTGAGGTGATCCAAAAGTAGTTTAAATATAAATGATTTACATTTTCTATAAAAAAAAGCAGGAGGTGAGGAAGGTTTCACTGAGCACAATGAAAGAACTCTGGATTTATATGGAATAAAATAATAACCAGGCTGAACTGCCAAACCCCTTAATGACCATATTCCCTTTCCAGAGATGGAAAAAGAGAAGGACCAGCACCTTTTTTTTTTTAACCTCACATTTCCAGGAATCTCTTTGCTTTGTTTTTCACATCAGGATTAGAAGAGGTAGGGGTAAAATATCAAGATAAAGGTCATCCCTAAGTATATTTAGTCTTTTTGGAAGTAGGAAATACCAGAAATCCCTCCAGATTCCCAATTCCACTTGGCCATTTCAAGAAACACAGATAAATCCCCCAACATCTGCTTGCCTATCAACCACACCAAAAGGGAGACTGCAAACCATCTGCTTTTTGGAAAGCAATACCCACAGCAGTTTGTTCCTGAGCTGGCTGGTGCTTCAGGCCCTGCACTTTCTCCATGTCAGCGACCAAGGGCAGGGAAGGGACCCTGCAGAGGGACAACCCCAGTTCCTTGGCATCTGGGGTTGTCCCTGCCGGGGACCCTGCTGTCTGTTTGCTGTGACAAAATCTCCTGCTCTAGGGAAAGACAGGTCAGGGCTGGTTCACCAAACGTGAAAGGATCTGCTCTCTGCTCCCTAACATGTTACGTGATATTTGTATTTTGGATCAAGTCACATATGCCACGGGTTGTTATTTTAAATTATATTCAAGGTGTGTACTGTATATTTACATTCTGTCCTACAGGAAGGGATTTTTTTGGAAGGTCTTATTTTAGTCTCAATGTAAACAAATGGAATATAATTTGGAAGAGCATCTGTGATGTTGCTGATGCTTCGAGCAAGAAAAGAATTTTTGTCACTGGAGGGTAAGCCACGTTGAGGGAGCTCCATGTAATAAAACACCCACACACCTTGGGCCCTTTCTTCTCTTTTATTTCCAGCACTGCCTGGGATTTTCAGCTTCCCATTTATACATGGCATTGGAGAGGGGTGCACACATTAACCCTGCAATAGGTGCTGTGTAACAGGGATGGAAGCAGATCCAGATCTTTCTGCCCCCAGACTCCCGCTCTTGCTGCAAGGTCATAACTGGCTTGACCCCCAGTCACTCATACAAAGAAACCTGCAGTATGACTGAAGGAGGTGGAAGGGAGGTTAATCTGGATCATGGGATATTTTCTGGTTTGCAAGACCCAAATCAGAGATTGAACTCCACTTTGCACCAGTGGCTTACTTCAGCAAAATACTTTCTTAGGACCTGCCTCATTTGCCATTTTCTAACCTGCAGCTCTATTTCTGCTCAAGCAGCTTCTTTGCCAAGGATAGAAACGTCTTGGCCAGTTGAGGTTTTCATCACAGTAGCTGCTATCTTAGAAAAAGATAAAGTTCCAGATGACAAAATATTTCATTCTCTGGTAGCTGTAGAAGGAAGTTGTGGCTTACTGGAGAAGCCCTGAGAGCAGCAGAGAGCCATAAGCAGAGGAGAGACCCGCTGAACTCGGAAAACTCTGTCTGTTTTGCAGCTGAGCAAAAATGCAGTTGCTTCAGCGCTGGTTAAAAATACCTGTGGCTTGATCCTGCCAGAATTGAAGGAAGTCTGCCCTAGGTTAAGAAAAACATTTTAAAAAAAAAAGTAATTTTGCAACAGTGCAGATGTTTGCTTTAGTGTCACCAACAGCACAGGCTGGCCTGAAGGGCAGCAGAAATGAACACATGCCTATGTCTCTTTGGGCAGCTCACCATCCAGAGCTGGCATTTCCATATTATTTATTGCTAAAAGCTGATTTAAGCATCTTCCTTGGTGCAGAAGCAAAGGAGCAGCACATCCAGTCAGAGTCCTTAGTATATTAAATTACTGCAGCTACATCCACGTGCCAGTTACCTGCAAAGCCCCTGATTCCTGCTCAGAAATGTGCTCTCTGCTTTGCTTGGATCATGGCCAGCTGGCTTGTGGTGCAGCTGTAACCACACCACAGCAGCAAGAAGAGAGGAGCCACCCTGAGGGTTTTCTCTAGCAAGGAGCCAGAACGTTGTTTTTCCTTCGTTTCCCTTGGTTTCCTACTTTGGCTTTGCTTTCAAGGTTTGTGGAGGAGGGATGGGTGGTTTTTGGCTGGTCTGTGGAGCTGACCTTTCCCTGGATGCTGTGTCCCTGTGGAGCACACAGCCTGTGCCAGCACTGCTCATGGTGTCTGTGCTGGGGGAGGTGATGGATGGGTGCTGGGGCTGGTGAGGTTGCAGTTGCAAAGCAGTGGTGAGAAGGCCGACAAAACTTGTTCTTTGCATCGCACAGGGCTCACACTGCAGCCATTAGCAGGGATCCCTGTGCCACAGACGTTTAGGTACTGGCGCAGAGCTAAGGAGGGACCTGTCACCAAAGAGCAGGAGGAGGAGCAGTGTGACAGCGTGCTTTAGCCCAGACAGTGAAGGTGGAGCTGGCTTCCTGCAGCAAGGTTAGCAGGCGCTAAGATGAGGAATTTGTGGCAGACCTTCCCCTACTCTTTCACTCCCCAGGCAGCCAAACCCCTTCCTCCTGGCTCTGCCAGGGCTGCTGCTCCTTCTTCCACTCTTTGCAGCTTGTTGGAACCTCCAAGCTCACCAGGAAGGTCCTCAGCAACCCATAGGTGCTGTCTGTGGTCAGTTGGCCCCTCTTGGCAGTAAGAGGCCATGGGCAATCACAGAAGAGGAAGGTACTAATCTAGTGCCTGCCTAGAGGGAGGCCTAGGGAGGTCTAAGGAGGTGCCAAGGGGAGAACTCCCCCAGCCTCACCATGCAAAGCAGCTGCACAGCCACCCAGCACAGCTCCTGCCAGCTTCCATGTCCAGCCTCACAGAGGTCTGGGCTGGGAAAGGCTGTTCAGTGCTGCAGAAAACCAGACAGCAGTTGGGCATCAGAGTGGTTCCCAGAGCTTTTGTCTCTCCTCCCAGTTCCTCTTGGCATCTTGCTGGTCCTGAGCTGAGTTTTGTTCAGATATTCATCCTTGAGAGTGTTCAAGGCCAGGTTTGATGGGACTTCAAGCAACCTGATCTAGTGAGAGGTGTCCCTGTCCATGGCAGGAGAGTTGGGCTAGATAGTCTTTAAGGTCCCTTCCAACCCAAACCATTCCGTCAATTTATTCTATTATTTTATGATTTATTAAAAACAATCCTGTTGTTTTTTTTTAAGGAGTATTTTCTTCACAAACTTGCCTTTCTGTTGGCACCATTCTGTTTTTAAGTCAGGAAAATATGTGGGGTTTTATTTCTAAAAAAGACACATTCCTGTGAGCAGTGTTAAAAAACAATAACAAAATTATGTCTGAGCTTTTCAGACTTTAGATGGAAAATATTTGTTATTCATCTGCTCGGAAAATTACATAAGCCTTGCTCATGTTCTCCCTTTGGTGGAGTTTAGATAAATCGTGGTTCAGAGGGCTCAATATTGATCTCCTTTTGACTCTTGAAACACCAGTCCCAGAGCTGTGTGCTTCTTGGAGCATCTCTGCTCACTAATTTGCCTGTTGGATCGCAAATGCCAGAGCCAGGAGGTTCACTTTCATTTCTCTGCCACGAAAAATAAAAGCAACCTTGTGGCTGATTGCAACTGACGAAGGGTAAAAGCTACATCGGTGCAAATATTTCATTTCATTGCTGCGTCCTCACAGCACTGCCGTCAGGACGTGGCACAGACGCTGCACATGGGCCCGGTGTGTCCATGCCAGGCTGGTTCAGCACTGACGTGAGTGGGGAAGCTGGGAAAGATTGGGTTTAAGGCCTTTTTTCCCTATATTTTTGGGGGTTTAGGGCTTTTTTCCTTTGTATTTTTTCCACATCTCTACCAGCTTGAATGCCATCCCTCAGCAGGTTTGTTTTGCTGCCCTGCCCTGACTAGCAGCTGCTCAGTTGTGGCTGTGTTTTCCCCTTTCCAGTTCCAGCATCCTAAATCTCAGTATCTGCAGCTGGTGACAGCCATTTGCACCAGGGCTTGTATTATCATAAATAAACGGGGAATTCAGGTTACAGCACACATATGTCCCAGCACTGGCTATTACCAAGCAATTCATTCACTTGCCCAGAAAATTTTAAACACCTTAAATAGATGCTCAGGCAGCTTTTTCCAGGTTTTTTTTCCATCAGCCTCCTGTCTGGGTGGGCCCATATTAAATCTTGACAGATTTGCTGAGAATGTTTTATTTTATTGCTCTGCACACAGCAAACCAGGCAGGACGGGAAAGGTGGGGAAGACCCAACACAGCTGAAAGCTGGGCTGGCCTCTCCTTTGTTTTGCCTTATCTAGAAACCCACAAGAGAAAGATATAATCCCTCCAGGTTTTGAGTCTACAAAGCAGATCCAGCAGCTAGGCCTGAGAAGTGACTGTAACACTGATGATGGATGCTCTCTTAGCAGGCCTGAAGTCTTCTCTTTGTAAGAAAAGAGCTTGTCTGTTATCCACTCCCCCCAACACAGGTCTGGAAGTAGAAGGTGCACAAGGCTCCTAAAAATAAATTTGGGCAGGTAAAGGTATGAGAACCAGGAACTTCCCACCAAAACAGGCTCAGAGTGGCAGAAAACAGACTCTGCTGGACACCTTTTTAACAGATGTTTAGGGAATTGCCAATGATTTTAACAGCAAGATCTACCAAACTGGAGTTAACAACCTTCAGCCTGGCTGTGATTCATATCCAAAACTTTATTGAGAGGTTTCATGGCCCATCATTTCTTGTTAGCAAAAAGGAAAATCAGTTCTTTAAAGGGGGATATGGACAAATTCCTCTTTATTCATGCTGTAAGAACCTGTCTCTGCAGTGTATGGATTGAAGGAGAGATCAAATACTCCACGTACCTACAGTCACTATCTTTTGGAAGGGAGGAGGTGAAAGCCAATTTCAATTGCATTAGCTGCAAATGCCTGACCCACACAACCACCGTGTTAACAAATTGAAACAAATCCCAAGATGGACAAGCTGTAATAGACATGCAACAAGTTCCAGGCCTGTTATCACAGATATCTTTCCTTTCATTTGCCATGATCTGAATGGCAGTGCATTATCATCCCAGCTCAGACCCATCTAGAAAAGGCTGGTTTTAATTTGCTCCACAGAATGGATGCAAGCTCTGAACATCACTCATACCTGATAAGGGCGCATTCTCCAAGACTGGCAAATCCAGCTGCTTCTGTGGTGACTCTTCTTCTTCTTCATCTTCTTCCTTTTGTGTTGCATTTCCCAATAGAAAGCAGAAAAAGAAAGAAAAAGAGGGAAAATGCAAACCATTAAACTGTTTGTCAAAACGAGACAGAAAATTTTCAATGGTACTAAGACCAAACAGAAACATGAATTACATCAAAAACATCTTTCATCAAACAGTCTTGTAACTCATGCCTAGAATGAAAACAAGGCTCCCAACAGCCCTGTGTCAGGCATCACCTCCCCATAGTGCCAGTAGTACATATGGAGGAGGTGAAGCTCAGAAATCACCTGAAGCCTCAGAGAACTACACAGCATTTGACTGAAAAAGCTGCCTGGAGCCAGCTCTAAATCCAAGATTTAATCTTGACACTTGAACTCAGTGTTGCCTGTCTTATGCTCCAGCTGAAGTCATTAAGCTTACCTGTTCATTTCAGAAAAGAAAGTTTTACTGGAATTATTCAACTTTTCCTTATTAAAATACTAACTCCATTCCTTTGAAAAATCCATTAATGCCAAACACAGAACAAAGCAAAAGGCTGAATTTTTTTTTTTTTTTTTTTGTGGAGATTTTGCCCCTTGATAAGTGAATGTCTTCAGCATTCGGAGGAAAAATCTGTTCACAGACAAACTTCTAATTTGCCATCTCAGATGTCGAACTAGATCAGATGAGCCCTGCCATCTACTGTACCAGCAATAGTGCATCCAGCAGGACCAGGGCAGGATTGTCCCCTTGTACTTGGCACTGGTGAGGCCTCACCTCAGATCCTGAGGTCAGTTTTGAGCATCTCATGACAAGAAAGACACTGAGGGGCTGGAATGGCTCCAGAAAAAGACAAGGGAGCTGGGGAAGGGTCTGAGCACAAGTTCTGATGAGGAGCATCTGAGGGAGCTGGGGATGTTTAGCCTGGAGAAAAGGAGGCTCAGGAGGGAGCATCTTGCTTTCTACAACTCCCTGACAGGAGGGTGTAGCCAAGTGAGGGTTGATCTCTTCTCCCAACTAACAAGTGATAAGACAAGAGGAAATGGCCTTGGGTTGTGCCAGGGCATTTTATGTTGGATATTAGGAAGAGGTTTTTTACCACGAGAGTTGTCAAGCACTGGAACAGACTGCCCGGGGAAATGGCTGAGTCCTGGAGGTATTTAAAAGATGTGTTGTTGTGGCACCTGGGGACATGGACAGGAGTGTGAGCGAGGCAGCCTGGAGGGCTCTATGCTGGCAGTGGCAAAATGCCACAGAGCCGCTGGCAAGGCAGGGACACGCTGCTGGAGCATAAAGCAGGCAGATCATATTCGTCTTTCAGAGTAGTATTTCCAGATTAAATATAAGAGGGAAGCTCAGAGAGGTCAGAGGCTGAGATTGACTTTCAGAATGGTGCCTTTGACGTCCAAAGAGGGAGGACAGGCTTATTAAAAATGCAGTGTGGATTGCAAATCTGTCACACACCCAAGCCACCACGTGGAGCGGGAGGATGGATGAGGCGGCTATGGAGAACCTGCTGACAACAACAGCCTCTCGAGTGACGGGTCAGTGAATAGTTTGCTGCTATTCAGCATTGTTTTGACAGAAACTACACAAAGCAACCATGTGGGGGGCAAGGACCAAATGTTCTCTTCCACTTGGAAGCTTGTTTAAAATCTTGTGGTGGGGAAATAAGACCATGAATGAGAATTAAGCTCTGCATTGATCTAAGAAAATCAGTTCAGTGAGGCAGAAGAGAGAGGGGAGAGAAGTGAAGGAGGACTTGTGGGGATGGAGGGGAGGAGATGGCAACAGCAATAACAGAGAGGAACAGCAGGCAATGCCACTGGGACATGCTGGGTGAAGGCTCGACCAGCTTCTGCCATCTCCCTGGCTTTCCACTGCTCTGTCTGCTCCATTTCAACAGTGAAAGTCCCTGTCAGAGAGTAAAGTTGATGGTGTCCAGCACAAGGGTAAATGCCAAGAGGGAGCTGCAACATCTGCAGGCAAAAGTTTTGCTTGCCCTGCACCATTTCACTCCTTCTCACCTTTCATCCCTCAGCAGCTGCCCAGTGGTTGCCTCATCACCGTGATGGCAGCACCATTAACTTGCTGCAAATTGAACTTCCCCATAGGAAAATTCTGGATAGAAAATTCTAAATAGGAAATTCTTCATGTTTGGTGAAAATTTAAAAACAACAGTAAACATCAGAAGTTGAAGGCAATGATTCTCAAAATGTTGCCAAGATGCCTCACAGGAGTTTAGTTTGGGTTTGAGCTTATGGATGAGTTGGGTATGCTGCAAGTGCTCTGTTCCTATTTTACAAGTGATACTCTGTCTCTAAAACCATCTCTTTTTTCAGGAAGTGGAAATTTCAGGCAGATTTTGGGGACACAGAAGCCAGATATCCTGGAAGGTACAGATCACAATGCAGTGGGGAGCTGAAATAAGGGAATTATATTACATGAGTCTTCATTGCAGCAGACCAAAATTTTTGGTGAGGGAGGCATTTATTGTAGTTGCAAGATGTAGCATCGAGGCATCCAAACAAGTGTAACTCACTACTACATGGGGCCACCACTTTCTCCTGGCCAAGGTTTAATCAGACTGAAGTATCTTGAGTGTGGTGAGGCTCTGGAACAGGATGCCCAGAGATGCTGTGGCTGCACCATCCCTGGAAGTGTTCAAGGCCAGGTTCGATGGGACAATGTACAATTCCTTAGTCAGGAGCTGCTGGGTGGATCCAAGGGGAGACTGTCACTTTTCTGATTTTTTATTTTTAAGAATAAATCAATTTCTGTATCTATCAGAAAAGCAGCTGCCTCAGGTAAGTAAAGGGAAGCTAGGAGAGAAGCTCCATGGAATAACAGATTCCCTGCCCATAAGTGCTGTGAGTATCTTCTCTATGCCAGCTGCCAAGAACCCTTCTGAGAGAAGGGAGGATGGTCACCTCCCCACCAGGCACAGGTTTAGCCTGGCTTGGATCTAGGTGAACTTTTCCGGTGTACCAATGACTCTGGAGGTTGCAAGCACTAAGCCCTGTGTCTCTCCTTGCAGAGAGGGTCACACTCTCAACCCAAACCTGGGGTCGTATGCCCAACCCAAATGGATCAGAAAACAATGGGACAAGCAGTACATGAGTGCTCCTCCCTGCTAGGAGTGGGCTGATAAGGAAGGGGTGGCGTGGGTAATGACATGCCAGGGAGATGAAATAATGTCTTGAGTGAAAGCACCGTGATAGGCAAGAGCCATATTTATGGGTGTGCAGGGAAGGTAACATTTCATACATATTTCAGCACTTCCCAGATAAAAAGAAAAGGTTTTGTTACGGGCCTCGTGGAATAGATAAGAGGATTTATAATAGTTACATTTCTGCCCCATAATCCTTGGAAATGAATGTGTTTGCTCCACATGCCAACTATGACATAGATGTGAGCTACATGATCAGCTCATTCCATCATGTAATTTGGGCTGTAATAATTAAAGCTGATCTTTCTGTTTCCCCTTGGCCCAGCAGAGTGTGCAGCTGTATCACCCTGCAAAGAAATGGTCATATGGCTGAGAGCCACCATGGTTTTGGCAGTGGGGTGCATGACTCTCACCCCAGGCCTTGGCCCTTTAGCTCTCCCCTCCTGTTTTGTGACTCTAGTAAAGTCACCTCTGGCTTCCCACCACCACAACTGGTTTAAATTCAGCAGCACCCTTCTCATATGAGAGTTATTTGGGAATTTATCCAACAGGCACTCGTCACCTCCATCCCTCTCCTGCAGCACAGCCACAGCTCAGTGAAAATTTGGGCAGAAGTTTGACACAAGGGGAGACCATTTGGGAGCAGAGCCCTTTGCCCCTACGAGCTGCCCCCACAGAGAAACACAGACTGGAAGGGCTCTGCTTGGGGCAGAAGTTGAAAAGGAAGCCCAAGGCTGTGTTAAGTGGTAGATGAGTGACCATCCATGAAACTTGAACAAAGGATCGCTAAACCTTCCTAATTCACCTCCCAAGCCCATGACAGGGGGAAGGAGATGGGTGGTAGGAGGTCTGTGGCTCTGTTTGGACTTTCAGCTTCTGTTGTCACACGTTTCTGATGTGCCTCTGCTGCTCACAGACAAGCCACAGAATTTTCCCCTTGGCAGAAAATCTGCCCTTGTGCCTCTCTAACACAGACTTGTGTCTCTTCAGGCCCTGACAAAGAACAAAACCCACCGAGTCTCCAGGGATAAAAGTAAAGCTTGGAGAAAGCTGTGGGATCCTGAAAAAGCCATTGATAACAGGATGCACAGGAAGGATGGAGGATGGGTGTTCACACACGTCCTGTCTGCTGTATCTTTTCAGTGCCCACCAGGCCAGCAGGGAGCACTTGATGTGACAGATGGTTTTCTTCAGCCTGAACAAGCCATGGGGGACATCACACACCCCCACACTTCCCAGCTTCCGCTCCCAGGATCTCCTGAATCCCAGCAAAGAACCTCACTGCCCTTTCACACAAGTGCCTGGAGACTCGTAGCTGCCCCCAAAGTGTCCACATCCGCATCTGACAACCATCAGAATTACTGCTCCTGGGCAGAAAGGACTTTCTGGCTTGTTCTGACCGAAGCTCTGACACCTGGCACAGACACAAGCTCCAAGTGTCCCCTTCCTCTAAGTGGCAGGAAGGTGCCACTGCGAAGGTCACTTAGAATCCCATGTTTGTAGCATGATCATCACCACGCTGAGCTCCCAGTAATTTAGAATAATCTATGCATTACTCATGCAAACCTGAAATTGCCAACAGGACCACAGGACAGGTGACAAAAACCAAACTAATCTTCCTAATCCAGGGCTGGTGAGGCAGAGTGTCAGCGATTCTGGGTGTCAGGTGTAATCTCTGCCTTCAAAGTGATGGAGAATGGAGTGTGTCTAATCCACCCAGAGTGTATGATTCACCTTGATAAACCCATATCTAAGAACTTCACTTGCTCAGCGCTACAACTGGCTTTAGTGGGATCCCAAAAGTTGTGTAATTCCAGGCACATAAACCTTGATATAAACTGAGAAAGAAAATCCCATCCTATTGCCTCAACAAAGGCACCAACCTCACCTCAAGGTCAGAAAAGAGCCACTGAGCCTCACTGCCATCCATTCCCTCACCCAGGTCAGAGCTCCTTGAGCAGAAGATTCCCCTTGTCTTAAATTTAGAGTGTGGGTCTAAGGCAAGCACATTTCTCTATAAACAGTGCAAGTCACACAGCCCAAAAGCATGTGGGAGCCAGAAGCTGTTCTCGATTTGGGTTTTTCAGCTACAGATGCTTCCAGATGTGTTATGAGTGGCATGTATGCTGCCCATTGCTGCAGGATCTGAACTCTTCCTGCATAAAATCAATAGCAAGTCAGTGGGGAATTTCCTGGATTTGTTTGCTGTCTCTCATTTTTTTTTAATATACAAATAGGTGTATAAAAATAAATAGTATTTCTCAAAATTTTATTTGATAAAGTTTTTTGATTTTGAGAGGGTTCACTTCTCATCTGATTTATTTTGTGGGTGTTAGAGTTACAAGGTTAGTGGCAAAGCCAGCACTGCAAAGTGGCTTTGGAAAGGGTCCTCTTTATGGTAGAAAGGCTTTTCACAAAGAGGGGTAACATTTTAGAGGGGTTTAAAGCCAGTCAAACCAGTCTTGCCTGATCTCTTCTTGAAGTTCACTCCCTCTTGCTGGTTTTCCTCAAGGAAGAATGCTTTGTCACAAGCTCTCTCCAGCCTTGCCCTGGGCTTTATGATCAAATGTTGAAGCCCATATAAACAGCTTTTGTACTTTCTGCCTGGAAAACCTCTTTGTCTTCTTACAGAAACATTTTTTCACAATTTCTTTGGGCAGAAACCACTTTCCAGTTGAAATAAAAGCCTCACTTTGTCTGTCTCTAAGCCTCTTGATTGTATTAAAATGCACTAGACACATCAACAAATTTTAATTCCACCTCAAGATAAAAAAGGCCTCTCAAACACTTAACTCTAATGTCTCAGCTTGGAGTCATATTCCAGTCTCCACCCTGTTTGTCAAAAACAGAAAGTCGGTCCTGGTCTTCCACCCTCTGGGTATCAAAGGTGGTGCTGAGAGTGGGCTGGCCCTGCAATTATTTTGTATCTCTAAACTGAGAAAGGGTTTGCAGAAGCAAACAATGAAGGGGAGGAGGGAGGATCCCTGGTCTTATAATAAATACAGGATAAAAAAAGCGCAAAACCTTACTAGGGACATGGCATTTTATAGATTTCTTGCAGAAATAAGAATGTTTATGGAAAATTTTGAAAGCTTTTGCTTTTGGACCAGTTTGGAGCAAAATCACATTATGCTTCTTTTTGTTTTCCCAGGAATAATATACCCACCAGGAAGAGACTGAGATTCAGACAGCTTATTTGTAACCAACCCAGTGCTACAACACAGCACATTACCTGGCTAAACTTGTTGATTTCCATGTTTTTTGCTATCCTGATTTCTGCCTTTCCTGCAATATTTGCTCTGTACTTGCAAAAAGACACAGACGAGCTCCTGAGTACAGGCTGATTCCCACTCACCCAAAGTAAAATTTACTGACAATCACCTGAAAAAGCCACATTTTTAATAATGATGGGGAGGCTAAACCTGTAAGCAGAGTAGGAGTTGTATTAAAGCTACTTGTCATTACTTTAGAAAGGTAAGGAGACAGGAGGCTACAACAGGAAGTATTGCTTAATACTTGTGCAAAAGATAAATCCCTTTATATTCCTTTTCTATGACTTTTACAGCACCATCATGAATTTTGCCCGAATCTGAAAGGGAGGACAGAGCTCACAAACACTGGTAGTGAGTGCATCCAGTGCCAAAGAGGAGATGGAAACCCATTGCATTAGAGGTAACAAACAGCTCAAGCAAAACATGGCCGTGAGCTATGGCCAGATATTTGCCCTTGAGGAGCCTGGTCAAATCTTTCTCTGCATAAAGGAGGGCAGAGGCAGAGCAGAGCAGATCCATCCAAAAACTGGCAGCAAAATATCAACACAGGGGTTTCTGGGTAGTGAGAAGAGGAAATTTAAGATGGGAGCTGGACACAGGCAGAGGGATGAGCCTATCTGCCCTCGGCAGACACCCGTGTACTTTTTCTATGTAGAGGACACAGAAATCAATCATGTTTATGATGATAGCAGTATTTTGCACAAATTTTTCACAAAGAACGAGTCATGTGGGCTTCTTTACTCCTTTCTTTACTTTCATTGACATTTGCTCCAAGTCTTGTTCTTGAGACATTTCGTTTCTAGGAACAGTTTCCCTCAACTTCCGTTGCATCCCACACTACTGCTGGTGATCCTGCCAGTGCATGACTATATTTGACAGACTGGATATTTAAGGAACACAGTCTAGAAGATAATTGCCTTGAATAAAAATATCCCCACCTCCTCACTTTTGCTGTGTCCTTTGGTGCCAAGGGAAGATACTGCTGGATCTGTGGAACTGGAAAAGGAGTAGATGTGGCACTTTGTGATATGGTTTAGTGGGCGTGGTGGTGCTGAATCAAAGGTTGGACTTGATCTTGGAGGTCTTTTCCAACCTTAATGATTCTATGATTCCATACCATTATGTCCCACAGCTAGCAAAGACAGGTGAGCAAGTTTACTCAAACAAAAAAGCAAAGTTGAAAGCAAAAGAGGAAGAGGAAGAGGAAGAGGAAGAGGAAGAGGAAGAGGAAGAGGAAGAGGAAGAGGAAGAGGAAGAGGAAGAGGAAGAGGAAGGAAATCCTCCTCAAATCCTCATTTATATATTTGTCCTTGATGCAGCAATACTGCCAGATGGCTGAAATATGAGGCCAAGTTGTGCAATGGTGCAAAGGGCTTTGTAATAAGAATTGAGAAAGCAGAAGCTGCTGGTTTCTGTGGTTAAAACCAGCTGCCAAACACCCAGGAACGGAGAATGTCCCACAGCAGGGCCGTTCCTGCTTACTCTGAGGCTGCTGACATCCCAGCACATACTGCAGGTGCTTCTCCAAGCCTGCAGAAGGACCTACAGCCATGGGGCCTCCCTCTTCCCTGGGAGTGGGCTGTGCTCCAGGACACCCCAGACCCCTCCTCACGTCTCACTCCTCTCCCTTCTCTAAAAGCCCCTTTGCCCACCCTGCTGCCCCTGGGCTTTTGCAGGGATCAGAGTTCCCATATCACCTGCACATTAACTGCGCCAGAGCAGTGGGGTATCACAAAAAGTGGGAAAAAGAGGGATATAGGTTCTGTGTCACACCACAATACTCCTCTACTTGATATGGGAAGCACCGGAGGTGCACAGCACAGCTTCCAAGCCGGAACAACACCTCAATCCACTGACACACCAGCAATGGGCAGCAACACTGCCTTCACCCCAGCTGTGCAAGGGGATTTGCTGCATTAGCAGAGCTTGGATATTTGGGTATTTGCGTAAGAGGGGTCCTTTCCAGCAGAGCTGGTGGGTCAGGGGAAGGGGCAGGTGGAAAAGCTGCAGTCCTCTCTCTTGTTTCTCAATTGGAATTTATTTAAGAGGAAAACAAATGTTTGCTCATGCATTTTCCCTTCTCCATCCAGCCCTCCATGTTGAGGTTAAAAGGGAGGAAATGGGGCAGGAGAAATGTTTCACTTCTCAATTTGATAGAAAACTTGGAGGCTTCAGAGAATTCCAGGTAACAGTGTAGGACACATTTTCAAACAATGTGGGGTTTTGTTAGAAACATGAAAGTAGTCATTTTCCCATTTCCAGGAGTTAGGGTTGTAGAGGATCCCCTGACCCACATACAAGTGCCCATCTCAAGGCAGGTATGGGTGGGAGACAGACACAGCACAGGTACTGTGCTTTTGCTGCCTTGGCTAGAGAAATACTGGAGATAATCAGATTATAAAAGCAAAGCTTGAAGTTATCAGTGCTGTCCTTTCCCTCCCTGCCTCAGGACGGCTTTTAAACTTCTGGGGAATGTTCATCATTTCCCAAAAAGTCCTCTCCCAGAAGATAGGAGCTAAAGCCACTTGCAGCTGTTCCTGTGCTCCCACACAGCAGGGGAACAGCTGAGATAATTTTTTCTTCATTTTTCCCTTTGTTGCACTCAGCTGATCTCCCTCAGGCCACAGCAGTGGAAGGAAATGGAGTTGCTCTGGGATAGCAGAGGATGCTGTGTGCACGTGTCCTGTGAGAGGAGCCATGAAGGGGCAGGGGGCTCAGGGCCTTGGACAGCATCATCCAGCCTCATGTGCCCCTTTCCTGGAGCCTCCGTGCCAGGATGGGCCAGCCACGATGTGGGATGAGCATTCCTCTGAGCACCCTTGTGCTCCATCCCACTGGTGGGAAGGATGCTGACAGCATTACTTGGGACTTGCAAGGGACCTCTGCCACTCCCAAGGGACGTCAGAACAGCCCAAAGGCTCATCTGAATCAGCCTGAATCCCACATTTATATGAGAGTGTGGGCGCACATTATCTGGCAGGCTGTGCAGAGAGGGAGAAGCCTGTCCTGTGATTAAAGGAGCACTGTGTAACGGCAAAAGGGGATGCTACAGACAATCTGGAGAATGCTTCCAGCCCAAATCTCCAGTATTTTCTGGCCTTTAGTGGCACACTAGAGGCCTTAAGTGACACAGCAATCCAGAGGTCACTTGTGTCAAACAGCACTGCAGTAAGATCCTCTATGGACAGTCCACCACAGCATGTAACTTCTTCAGATTCCTGGCTTTGCACTGCATGTGTGTAGGTACCACTGCAATTCACCAAGCAGATCTCCCTATTTAGATATGTGTTCTGCAGCACCTTTCTGGGTGATACGCAGTTATACCACATGCACAAGCCCATCAGCCTTCCCTACAGCCATTCTGAATCAGCATCTAAAGTCTTGGCTGTAAAACTCAAAGCAAAAACTTTGCCTCCTGCTCCTCAGAGTGCCTCATCTCTCCTCTCCAATGCAAACCTCCCCTACTGAGGTTCTCTAGCACTGAGGTTCTCTTACTGGCCCTGGGGACAAGCTGGGTGTGTTTTACACATTCCTTAATGTGTTTCTCAACACCCATACCTTGGTTTCAGGTGTGCCCCTTCACCATGGCAGAACTTCCTTCAGCCACCACCCTTCACTCCCAAAGAGCCTCTGCCATTCCTCTATCCCTGTGCATCCAGTGATGTTCTGTTCTTCGAATAATTTAAAAACCCACCCCCCCCCAAAAAAAAACAACAAAAAACCTAACCAAAACCAAACCCAAACCCAACAACAAATCCAAAAAAACCCGAACCCAGAGCAGTAGACATAGACACCAGAATCAACTTTTAAAAGTCTCTGGTTACTTTTGTCTCAGAGCTCGGTGATTCAGATTCTGCATCTCGCAAAACTGTCTGGGAGCTAAAAATACGTGACCTCTGCAAGGAGAAATACATAAATCTGCTTGGCCTCTACAAGTCACAAACTTTCAGGGTAAAGAATGTTCTGCAGTCTCTGGTTTATTTTCAACTTCACTTCTGCAATCATAAAAGTCTATTAGTGCTGAAAACCTGGAATTGAACTGCCCTTTGGAAAAACTAAACTCAGATTAATGTACAACTTGGTCTGCTCAAAAGCACGAATTAGTCACGCAACGTTAAATCATTCAGATAAAAGTCTCGGGAAAGCAAGTACCTTTCTCTCATGACTGGTACTTGGCAATTAATAAATTAATTAGTGTAATAACTGTGTTTCTTGGCTATTAGTCACTCAGATGAGGGTCACTGTATTCTTGTCCCAAAAGAGAATTGCTTTAAGTCTGGATGGATAAAGACTTCTGCAGTCTGCTTGTTCTTGTTGAGAAGGTTTGAGTAAACTTAAGCCCCTTTTCTAAGGGTCCCCATTTCCCACAGAGCACACTCCCACTGTGAGCCCTGGCTGCTGACTGGGTGCAGAAGATACTCTCAGAGCCAGGGGTACCCAAACCTGCAGAGCCTGGAAAAGACCCCTCAGCCTTGCTCATGGGAAATACAGCGAGATGTCAGCCCTGCAGAAAACCTACTTATTGCCCACAAGTTCGAAGGAACAGGCTGGTGATCTTGTATAGTCAGAAATGGGACAGAGAGAGACATGCCAGGTCATAGGTCTGCGTGTGGCAGGGGCACCTGGGTATGTCAGGCTGGAAAGGCCCTCCTGAGTCATGAACTGATCACCCCCAAACTCCTCTTCAACCCTACAGTACAGGATTGGCCAGCTGGCAGCAAAACAGCAGCCTCTGTACTCTTATTTCTGCTTGGAAGAGCTCTTGAGTCAGGGAGTGGTGAGATCTTTATCAGCAAAGCAGCTTTAACAATTCTAACCAATGTTTTGTCTAGCAGAACAGTTCTATGGGAGCAGCACTGAAAGCCAGGAGGGACCCTCAGAGGAGCAAATCAGGGTGGGGTGAAGCTCCTTGCTCAGGCAGTGCCAGCACTGGGGCCCTCTAAGAGTTCCCCATCCCTGGTCACTCTGTAAATGCACCAATCTTCATGCCAGCACCAGGACAGCAGTGGGGGAATGAAGAGGGAGAGGATGGGCTGCCCTTTTTGGTTGGTCTGTAACAGTAAATTTGACCTTGAATTTATGCTGTGGGATGATTGGAAGGATGGTTTCTCAGCCTCAACTACTCTCCCTGTTCCTTTGCCTTGTAGCCCTGTCCCTACAGCTCCCGCTGTCTCATGATTAGTTTTCCCACATTTTCAGCTGGGATTTGCCAAGAGGAAAATCCTCATTACGGTTTGGGAACCAGCTGATGGCACATGTACAGTGCAAGGAGGACGGGCAGCTACAGCATCGGTGGCTTGGACTCCCTGGACACCCAGCACCCAGATCAGAGGGTCTGCACTCCTCTGCTGGTGTTAGACAGGAAAATGAGGCAAAGAGCCTTGAAAACCCCTTTCCTCTAAACATCCCTAGCGTTGGTAGAAAGACGATCTAAAAATGTTCTGCTTTCACAAGATGAAAACAACATGCACAGCCCTGGGGTGCCTTAGTGCAGGGGTTTGTCACGTCCCCCCTTAATGAGCACGTTCCTCCTCAGTGATTTATCCCCAGCATTCCCTCAGCCCCCCTCTGTGCAGGTGGCATGTGGAGGGGCTGAGCTGTACGTCAGCCACTGAGTACAGCCCGCAGCACAGTGTGAAACATGCAGAAATGCAGACCACAGGAACGGTATCTGGGGAAAGACATCCCCTCACTGAGGGTGTATGAAAACCCATGAGCCAGGAGCAGCCCATACAATGCGTGCATCGGGGGAGGACACAGCTGCAGTGGGAACTGAGCTGTTA
Organism: Pomatostomus ruficeps; assembly: GCA_013400735.1. Lineage (NCBI taxonomy): Eukaryota > Metazoa > Chordata > Aves > Passeriformes > Timaliidae > Pomatostomus > Pomatostomus ruficeps. The sequence continues at coordinate 146,871 of VYZT01021114.1, forward strand.
ATATTGCACGAGTAATTAACTGCATGTTACATGAGGTAGTAGCAATGTGGAGAGGGTTACTCCCTCCTTTGCTGCCCCAGGAAATTCATCTTTTCACCCATGTGCAGGAATGATAATAAAAGATTTGGGGACTCCCGGTGTCCCTTCCATCAAATACATTCCTACCTGTCCATGGGAGACACTCCCCTCATCTCTCACATGGGCTATCATGTGTATTTACAGCTTTGTATTCACATGAACACAAAGGGTTGGGATTTCCTAGGCCAGCTCCTGACCACAACAAGCCTTGGCAGGGCAGAGCTGGTGCTGTGCTCCCACATGTGGGCACTGGCCAGGCTACTGGGCTCATGTTCCATCACACTCAACCCACATTCTCTGGTTGCAACCAGCACCAGCCTTTCTCTTGACTTTAGTCAAGAGATTTTCTAGTCTCTGCTTGTAAAACCCTCTGGGGGAAGCAGGACCTCACTGTCCTGGAGCAGGCCCAACACTGGTAAGGCCCTTCAGTCCCTACACCCACAGTTCAGTCAGTTTAAGCCAATCTGAGACCATACTGTCACCAAAGATGTGGTCCTGTCTACTCCCTGCCCTGGCTGCTTATTTCTGCTTGCTCCCTTGTGTCAGCACAACTTGTGGTGCAGCTACCAGCAAGTTGGATGTGTTTGGTGACTCATTTTTCAGGCAGAGCAGCAGGCTGACCTGCCTCACCACGTGGTTCCACAGCTGCTAGCCTGGCACAGTGGCAGTGGCAGGAATGCACAGCCAGGAAAAGAGTTGGGCGGGATGGGACAGGCAAGCAAGACTGTCCCTTTTGGCAGCCAGGCAGAGCTGGGTTGGCTTGAACTTCTCGTGAAAACCTGCTTTTAATTTTCCCTTTGGTAAATACAAATAATTCTCTTTTAATGGGGAAGTTGTGCGGCTCCATTGTGTTTCAGAATCACTCTAACCACAGCATCTTTCGGCAGATCATAACTGAGTTAAGTGTGTTGAGCAAATAATATTTCAGCTGCTAACAGTTGAGTCAACAGCAGGGTGATCACGATTTAATCTTCTGTTTCACAGGGGGAGACTGCACTGCTATTTTACAAAGCCTCTTTCATCACAATAGGATTCCCTGAATCAAAGGCTCACAGGTGTGATTTTTGGCTGGGAACAAACAGTTGCATTCCTATCAAATGCATTCTGCTTTCCAAGCACAAATAACTTTCAAATCTTTGGTCCAGGAGAGTTGCTTTCCAGAAAAGGAAGGTGTTGCCTTCCTATGAGTTCAAAGGCCTATCAGGAATGTGGTGGTTAGGATGCTGCTAACAAGGAATCTTTCATTACTGAGGAACAATTCCTAGAAGTTAACTAGGCAAAAATGCCTACAGGAGGCTCAAACTAGCAGAACTTAGAGAAAGAAGTAAATTCAGCCATCAGCAGTAAGAAGAAGGCTGCATCCCCTTTTCTTTTTCTGCAGAAGCTGAATAAAAATCCCTGTGCTCCTTAGCTCTAAGCGATGCCCTTTCAAAACTGATGGAGTAAAACAGACATCTCTTTCAAAGACAAGCCGAAAAGCTGCTGAATTTTCTTGTTTTCTTTGTGGGAATATTGCTATATAATAGTCAACGGCTGTGCTCTTTGGGAGGTTAGATTAGATGTGCATAAAGATTCCTTCTGCCTTTTCAGGCTATTCATTTTGTCATATGGATTTCTTTCAGAGTGCCTTCTTTTTATTACATCAACATTCTGAAGACAGGCAGTGATTTCTAATTCTCTAGAGGACTTTGCATGGCCACATCAGCAGAAATGAGCAATTTTATCCTGCAGGGATGTTGGAGTACCATAAATGAGAGGTTCCCAATATGCAAAATGTAAAGGAAAGCAACTCCTTTCCCAGGAATGTGAAGTGGTCAAACCTTTAACCGTCAGCTATGGTCTGATTTCAAATATCTCATGAGAGATCAGAGGAATTTGATACAAATTCATTTCTTGGGTGTTTTAGTATTGACAGACTTCCTTGCAGAATTTATGCAAACAGTGGATTGAGGCCAACAGGTCATTTGAGCCTACAGGCTGCTTGCCAGGGTGTATCCTGAATTAAGGCAGGAAGGTGGAAATAAAAGGATGGAGCAGCCCAGAGCAGTCCTGAGCAGTCCCACCTGTGCTGGTGGGATTTGTCCATGTGCAATATTGTTCTGTGGGGAAGCCATTCACCCCAACTCTTTTAGGACAGCTTCTTATCCTTAATTATGCTTGGGATACCTTTAGGAGAGACAAAGTTGGGGAGCAGGGAGCACAGCAGGGCATGGAGCCTGTATCTTGCCAGTCACGGCTGATCACAGCAAGCCTCAGTGTTTGCATGGGGTGAAGCAGAGCCCTACTGCAACATCAGCACCATCTGGGGGTTTCCTGTGGTGAGACTGCCCCACCAAAACCTGCTTCACACCTCCTGAGTCCCAGCTGTGGCAAGAAACTGGGCAGCAGAGAGGACAAACAAAGAGGGCAGGAGTTGCAGATGGGGCAAGGTTGATCCATGTGTCAACCTACAGGCCAAAGCTGGGGGGGAAAAGGGGTCCTCCCTCTGCAGCCCAGGGCTCTGGAGGGAAGGAGGTTCTGCTGGGAAGGAGGGCAGGTGAGGAGCCACTCCACGAATCTGAAGCATGTGCTGTTTGCATATGCTGCTCTGCAAAATCTGGGTTAAAAAAGGAGATGCTCCAAAACCAGAAGAAAGCATCTCCTTGTAATACACATGCAATCCAGATGTAATATCCAGAAAGAACAGTCACCCTCATCTTCAGCAGTAACTGGCAAGCTTGGGGTGCTGAAGTTGCAAACTGTTCTCTGTAGAAGAAGTTTTTGCAAATATAAGCTGGGAGATTTTGTTTGTAAGAGTATCCCTGAAGTAGGGAGAAGAAGAGTCAATTTTGAAGGTGCTCCATAAGTTGAAAACGAGCCACCGTGCTCTGTGCCACATGTTTATTCTTAGAGAGCAGAAGGTAGTGAAGAGAAATCACTGGCAGAACTGTAGAAATTTTTGGGTGCAACTACTGGAGCTGCTGTAAAGTGCCTTGATATGGCGGGAAGAGGGACAAAAGAGGGGAAGGGAAAGGGAAATGAGCTGCTGGGAGGGGGAAGCCACCATGATTTGCTTCTCTCAGCAAGGCAGGGCTTAATGTCTTCTGCAGACAAGGAAACAGCCTTCCACTGCTGCCCTTTCCAAGCCCAGCTCACTGCAGATAGCAGGGTAATAAATCTGTCAGTCCCTCAGCAGAGAGACAACTCCCCTCTGCATTCCTGTGCAGACCTGCAAAGGATTATTAACTGAATATCTCCCTTTGAAACCAAAGCTAAACTTCCAGAGCTCCTAATCTGACCCTGGCAGTGCATCAGCCAGACAAATCTTTTGGAAATAATAGAGAAGGTATGTTATAATTCGCAGTAAGGAAAGCTCTGCATCAGATCCCTGCATCCCAGTTACCTGGGACATTCCTTTCCAAACATCTCCAACCTTGTTTTCAAGCCAGTCAATGGACAAAGATAAAAAAGAGGTTAAAAAAACTAAAGTGGAGTAGCTCACTTCTAATTTCTTGCTGAAAAAGAGTTGCCTTGCCACATTAGATTGCCCATGTCCTCTGGAAGACCCGGAACATTAATCACACATGTTTACCACACTCCCCTAGGGTAAGAAGAAAGATGATGGGATGCCAAACTCCTGCATCAGTTCAGTAATTCTGTTCAGCTGCTCCTTATTATTTCACTTACAGACCCGATCTGCAATGTAACTGGTTTGGGTTCCTGCCCCCAGCTCCACCAGCCAGAGCAGGCTGGCAGGAGAAGTGAAGCACAGCGTTGGAAGGCACATACCCATTATCTTATTACCCTTTGCCATCATCAGAGATCCATTATGACTGAGGTCCAAAATACATTAAAAGCCTTTGAACTCATCATTTACAGAAAATCAGCAGCATCACTGTAGCTGGGTATTTCTAGAGGTTGGCTGGTGTCACCCTTGTGATGCATTTAATGATACAACCAGGAAATACAGAAGAACAGAGCCAAAATACTCACACTGTTACCAAACATCAATACTTTGAGAAGCCAAATTATGAAACTAGAGCTTTCTGACATACAGTCATGGTGAATATTAATAAACTTATTGGAGCTGATCCAAGTTTTCCATCTTGGCTTTTTGTTTTGCTTTGTTTGCCAAACAATAACAATACAAATTTATTTAGCAGAAAGAGACATCATTTCAGGCACGAAATTGTATGACTGTGTTTCGGGACAAAGAATAAAAGATTGAAAGTACAAAATACATAGTCAGGTCTCTGTGCTGCTCTTGTTCAAACCACACTGACCTCGGGAGGAACAGGAGACAAAGCAGGATCAGGACAGGTTTCAATCACCTCGCAAAACATGCCTCGCTTCCAGTTTTTCAACATCGAGAGAGTTTCTCTTTCCCTCCCACCTCTGCCTCCTGCTGGCCATGCTCTCGGGCTGTGATTTCTCAGGTGACAGGCTGGGTTGGGGTCTCACACCCTCTGCATTTACCTCTCAGCCCTCCCAGGAGACCACGGTGGCTGTGCTTGAACCAACTGCACTGGGTCTAAAGCCGTAACCTAAACCAGCTCATGGAGCTCATCAGCCCAAAAATCTCAATTATTCGTTTGTTTTGGAGGGGGTGGGAAGGAAGTAGGAGAGCATCATCCTCCAGATCCCACATCTAGCATTTCTTATTATACATTACACAGGTATTTCAAAAGCCAGGTTAAGTTTTACAACAACACATGCACTTTAGGAAAAAACATTAAGAAATCAAAGATGAAAGGCAGGCTCAGAGGAGAGGAAGGCAAGAAGTGTGGAAAAGGACCGAAGGGCCAGACCCACATATTGTGACAGCTGTCAGAGCAAAGAGGAAAATCACAGTGACACTGTATTTTAGAAAAGAAATTTGTCATGAAAAACCCATCAGATTAGACTAGACTTCTTTCCTCCAATGCCTTGGTGTATCTTGAAGAGCAGCACGGTTTCTTTAAATAACCTCTATGTTTTACATGGTCCTGCAGGTTGGGGAGAGTTCTGGATATGCAAAAACACTCTGGGCTCAAATAGTGCCCCTCTTGTGCTGGAGAATGGGAGTTCATGCCCCAAGGGCAGGTACAGCCAGTGACCACTTTCCTGCATCCGCCTCCAGCACAGGGAGATGGGGGGAGCCCACCAGAAGCCCCTCAGCCTTCACCCTGTAAAAGGGAGGAGTGCCAGCACATCCCTGGTTAGAGCCCATATGGTGATGAGACTTCACCTCGGCATGTCAGTGTCAACTGCTGACATGATCATAGCTTTGTCTGGCACCCAGAGTCTCCTGGAAACGGCACACTGGGCTCCAGATGCTTCTTTATGTCTGAATATTTGCATTCCTCCCCCTTGGGATTTAAACCTAACTAGGCTTTGCAATTAGCTTCATGAGAGCTGCCCCTTCTCCCTGTACTTGCAACAAATGCTGAGCCTCTGACATGAAACAGCTCAGCGTTTGCACGTTGGAGGGCAATACAATAACCAGCTCACTCAATCCATACTCTCTTATTTATCTGCCTATTCTTCAGAGCAGGGCAAAGTTTGAGCTCATGCCCTGCCAGGCCTGAGAGCCTGAGAGACTAATCCCAGGATATTCCACTCGCGGTAGTGTTTATTTTATTACTTCAGATGGCAATCAGGGCTGCTAATGAACTGACACACAGGTGAGGAGAGGGGGAGAGCTGCTGACTGGGGGTCGGTGGAACTCCCCCTCCACTTCCCACATCCCTGCTCTCCCTTCCTCCACACCTCTGCCACTGCAATGCCACTGATTTCCAAGTCTTCTATCTCAGCCCCCTACAGACAGTTTCTTGTTAATCTTTATTGACAAATAACACCATTAATCAGGCAGATTTTAGGGAGATATTATGCTTGTTCTCTGCATGTGCAATTCTGCTGATTTTGTTGGAAAATCAAGCTCCTTCCTGTTGCTGGTAACATTTGTTCTTTGGCTGAGAAATGATGGCTGAAGGGAATGGAAACAATAGGGTTCAATGAGCATTTGCTTCCAGGGGGTTTCTTGCCAAAGTAGTTCCACAAGCAAAACTAACAATAATGAAAAATGATGTAAGTGTTAATATTATCTCTGAGAAGAAGTCAAATTGTACAAGCCTGGGGAGCTAAAAGAATGGTTTAATTAAAATCTGCTTGTGTCCGCTTTCTTCCCTACATGTATGAGCAAAGCCCACCGGGAAAATCCTCCTACAAGAAAGACAAATCCCTCTGATAACTGGAGAATTCCTCTGAAACTTATAGCCAGAAAAATAAGGGCAAGCAGTTGCTTAAGGCCACTGGTTTCAGTCAGAGCCCAAATAAGTGGTTGCAGTCCCTGCTGTCCCTGGAACTGTGCTGGGGCAGAAGCAGCGGGCACCCATGGGCTGTTACTGTGACTTTCAGAGAGAATCTTGTTGACACAAAAATTCTCTTCTTCTCCCTATACATTTACCTGTATCTATCATCTCAGGGCCATTTTTAGACCTTAACTACCTTTTTTTTTTCACCACTCTGAATTGCACATGAACAGATTCCATCCTACGGGTGAGATTTTTCTGCCAATCGATGGTGACTCAGCATAAATAATTTTAATTTACTGCTTTGGTTTATTGTTTGAGTATCCTGAGAGCTGGTTCTGCCACTCTTCCCTTTCAGAAATTGTACATGATTTCAGACCAGAGGATTTCAAGGCCTGGGACTTGATTTCACATACTTTTCTGTTAAACAAAGTTATAATACCAGATGAGGAACTGCTGAATTCTTGTGCAATAAAAACAAACTTGTCTTGAAATTATGAGGTTGCAACATTTGAAATGATTTATATGATTATGTTTGGCTGAAACATGAAAAATCTATTCTAGTGGGTTTTTTTTAATTTTTCATTTACAAATGTCACCGTTTTTAAAAGCTGCAAAGCATGGAGGTTTGTGTATAATGGGAATTGTATGGTAACAGCATAATGAATATTAGATGCTTCTGTCAAAGGATCATTATATGATTGAATAATAGCAGAGAAATTGGAAGAAAAATTTCCAGAGAGCAGAGAAAAACACAACATGAAGGGCTGAAGCTGACTCAGGTTTTGAAGCTGAGTAGAAGGAAGCAGAACTGAAACTGCTTAAGACGTATTTGCTTTTAATGTCTAGAAGGTCACATACCCACTCGGCATTAAGACAGTGAGTATCAAGAAGCCTTGGGATATTAAAGGAGTCTGTCAAGGTCTGGTAGGCCTGCAGAGGATGGTGGCAGCAGACAGAAGAGCTTTCGGACAGGTTTGTGGAACCAGAGGTAGAACTTGGCTTAGTATTAGGAAAGGACCTTCCCATGGAGACGTCCGAAGAAGCTGAACATGCATTACGGTGGTCCTCATAGGGAATAGGGCAAATTTTTGCTCACACAAATGAATTTAAATCTGTAAAATGCCCCACTCTAGTGGGAGATGGGCCTCATCCAGTGCAGGTGTCAATGTCTGGGTCTCTTGAGCACTCTTCCTAGTGAAGACAACACTCAGTCATTAAGAATTTGTACCAGTCATCTGAAATCTCATTGGGCTGCAACCTGGAAAGCAAATTCACATGGTAATTAATTACTTTTTTTTCCCCCTGCAAGGTTCTAGACCATGCAGCTGGGCTGTGGAAGATTAAGATCTACCACTGAAACAAGGTCCTGCACTATTACTACTTTTCATTGCCCAGTTTTGTTTAGCAGGGGTTGTTTCCTACATGCCAAGTGAAGGGCTCATGTTCCTCAGCAGCCAGAAGTATCTGTCCGAATTTCACTCTAGGCACCTAAAAATTAATCTAATCTTTTGGCATCCAGGCACTGTTTTTCATAACAAGCCAAAGGACAGACAAAAGTTCTGTTAGCTAACAGGCCAGTTAGATTTTTTTTTTATTAATCCCCACTGTTTAGATCTGAAATTGCAGAGCAAGGAACACACGGTTAGCGGCATGTGGGACTAAATATCATTCAGCAACTTCTACCCACTGAATTATTTGTTAGCTCTGCTATGTGCCTGTGCTTAGCTGCTCTTCTTGTAGCCAGTACATCAGCAAGGCTGGAGGCAGATTTGTGTGGGGACAGGTGAGAGGACAGTCCTGTCCCCTGAGAAGGCATCGTCTTGTAGCCACAGCATGTGTGCTTTGTGTCTGGGCAGGAAAGCTAAGGGTCCCTTCTGCTAGTGCTAGGTACAAAACAGCACTAATTTAGACAGAGCAGCTGGAGAGCTCTGACTGCTGGTGTGTGGAAAAGAGGGTGGCAGAACAGGGCTACATTCCAAATGTGTAGCTGGTCCCAAATTACAGCAGCCTGCCATTGTTCTTGGGGGTGTTCAGTCTCCATGTGGAGTCCTTGCCCAATGCAAAGCCCCATGTGCATGTTCCGAAGCAAAGCTCAAACAACAGCATTTTGCATCTGATGTTCTGAAATCAATGGCAATCTCCATTGGGAGGGACCCTTCACATCAAACCCTTGGGTCTGGCTGTGCTCAGTAGTTTCTTTAGAGGAGCTAATGGCCCAGATGATTTGGGGTTTGGGCACTGTTGGCACAGTATTTGTGGTCTAAATGTTTCCACTAAAAATAATCAAGAAATGAGACCTTTCTGCTTATAGTTTAGATAGTACTTTTCTAAAGCTCAGTATTCAGGTGTGTTGTCTGGGGAAAAGCTGGATGCTGATCTCAGTGTAGGGTTGGACTGCCAAGCCATGGCCTTTCAGATCAATATTTTTTGTTAACACCCAGCCCCGGTGCATTAGGTATAACAACACCTGTGGGTACAATTGTCCTCAACACATGGCTGTGGGACAAAGAAGAAATGTAGAAGCAAACATAAATGCTGTCATCCCAAAGGTGTGTGATGCCACATGGAGTGGGCTCTGAAGGACTCAAAATAGCTGTATTGTAATCTATTATATCTGGATATAATGATAATTCTATAATGATACACATAGCATGTATGTATATTTACATATATGAAAATAAGATTTATAAAGTTTTGAATTTCTTGAGCTCTATGGCTCTGGGCCAATATAAGGTCAGGTTCACGTAAGACTTCATCTTTATTCACAGGCAGAATCCCCACTCCTACTGGCTGATGAGCAGTTTGGTGCTGGATCAGGCTCCTTAGGTACAGAACTTCTTAGGTTACTAAAACTAACCCCAAACCAAGAATATTGTGGAGGACCTTATCAAAGGTCTTCCAGAAATCCTGCTAGATGAGATCAGTAGCTTTTCTCATGCCCACTGATGCCACCACTCCACCAAGGAAGGTCACTGCTATGGCCACTCAGTCAGGCCCAACTTGCTGTTGGTGAAGCTGTATCAGCCCTTCCTTTCTGCTTTCGCTGCTGGAGAGGGGTTGGCCGTGGCTGTACCAGATGGGAAGACTGCTCAGCAGCCAGCCCTGGATCAGTAAGAATGCACAATATTGACAGAGTTTGCTTTATCAACGAGGAAACAGCAGAGCTGTGATGTGTCAAGCCATAAATAACTCATCACAGGGAAAGTGTGCACCACCTGGGCAGGGAGCCACAGCATTCACCCTTAGATATGCATTCAAATCAGTCCCATTAGTATCATATTCTTCTGTAATTACTCCATTGATTCAAACTGCATCTTATCTCCCCCCAAGAGCTACAAACACCCTTTAATTTACTGAAAGGCAGGAGGAAGGAGAATGTTACCACAACATTCACACTGTGTTCAGAGCAAGACTATGGAGAACATGCAGACAGGGCATGAACACCTGTGGAGGCTGGACTGTACGAGTTCTGCCAGGACTGAAGTGAGCAAAAGCCAAAAACCAAATGCTAATGGGATGCCAGTGTTTACTCACACAGCAGCATCCCAGGACCCTCGTGCTCACCCTAAGGTAGAAGGGGTATGACTCTTCACTGACCCTGGGCTGTTCCATGCTGGTGATGAAACCTAAAACCCGTCAAGTTTCATGCGGTCTCCAATTTCCTAGAGGAGGTTTCAAAGTGCTCCTGTTACAATATCCTGTTTTCAGAAGTACCTTTCATGAAACTTCACAAATTCTTCTTAATCCCCTTTAAATGAGGGTCTCATGACTTCCAAGAAAGCTCCACTATTTCTATTATTATTGTTGGCACAGAGGAAGTTCATTGCTCTCAAGAGCTGTTGGAATAGGTTTCAAGGTGGGAGAGGGCATGAAAGAAGCTCTTAGACTGTCCCCCATCACTCTGCTAGGCAGGAGATGCTGTGGAACAGCAGCTGAAATGCAACTGCGTAACCCCTCTGCAAAAAATAACCCAGCTGATGCAAGCTGAGGAAAGAAGAGGTAAGAGATAGATTTAGAAAAAGCAAAAAGGAGATCTTCTTGTCAAATAGAGGAAACTGCACCATTTTGGTTGGGATCAGCTAAATGCCATGTGAAAGATGAATGGGGAGTTGTTGGATGGGGAGTCCAGCAGGCAGGAGAGGGCTGGCAGTGCTCACTGGTCTGTGCAGAGATGTGCCAGCCTAGGACCAGCACAGTTTGGGACAGGACACGGTGTCTGACCAGAGCCTGCTGCTTCTACCTCTAGGATGGATTTTATTTTGCATGTGTGCAGGTCATGGAAGAAAATGAGTTGTGTGTTGGCCAGGATGAAAGGCTCTGGGCTGCCATTACCTCTGTGTTTGTGTGGGAGTGGAGAGCAGAGAAAAAATGTAATGAGAAAGTCTGGTTTCACTTAGGTGCTGTTTATGTTGAGAGTGAAGAACTGCCAGCCCACACACACTCTCCCCAGACAGCTGCCAGCTACAGAGTCAAGATTAAGAGGGAGAGATGAAGGGAAATATTACAGTAGCATGCTCTAGTAAGAGGTTTTGGTCATAGAGAACAAGGAAACAGAGAGGAAAATAAAATCAATCCTGTCCAAGGACTCTCTCAAGCCTCTTAGAGGGCTCTGGCCAAATCACCAGGGCCATAATCTTCCAACTGAATTTGCCAAAGCCTTAAAATATAAATGTAATTTGTATAAATGACACTGTTATATTTGAGATGCTAAGCTCCTGCAGATGTCAGAGGAGCAAAGGGTGTTAATGCTCCTCTGGCAATCACAGCCCGTGGTTGAGCATCCAGCTAGAGCACTTTGAAGAGATGGGGTTTACCCTTCAGGTTTAATTTGATTAAATTAAAGCAAATTTGCACCAGAGTAATATTGGGGAAAATAAAAGCAACCTTTCCTTGTTGTGCTGGAGAAAAGACTATCCCAGTGCAATTCCTCCAGTCCCACTGATGAAATGACCACAAACATCTTCTGCTGAGGGGTGGAGGGAAGCCTTTGCCAAGGTAAGCAAAAGAACAGCTCAGTACTGAGCAGCTCCATTCACCAAGTAATGATGTTCATTTCCTGCTGGTTTTTAGCTGCTCATCAAAATACTTCACAACTCCCAAAGCATACTTGAAATGCTTCCTTCAGCAGCCATACACTCAGGCCCACAGGGCCATGCACCTGAGGGGAGTTTGAACACAACCACTCTCGGCTGTTTTCCCAGGAGAGCATGAGAAGTGCCAGGAATCCTCCTGAGCATTGTGTCCCTAGGAGCTGGTATTACAAAACCATGAGTATGAGTGAGTTTGACTGTGAGAAATCTCATTATTTTCAATGCACTGTTGATATATTCCATGTATTTATGTAGTTTACCTAGAGGATATAAGTCCAGTGTAGGGCTTCACCTAGGCTGGTAGTGGTGTGTTTCCTCCATCTCAACTGTCTTCATATCTTGCAGTCCTGTATCTCCACTCAGTAAGCACTTTCCCCTCCTGTAAATGTTGGACATGTTGTTACCAGGCTCTGTTTTCCAGCACGATCTTGACACTCAGATCAGTTCTGGGCCATGGCCTGGTAAAGTCATTGTGAGTTATCATGGTACCAAGAGCCTGTCTGTTACGTCCAGAGTCTTGAAAATAAGCTCTACTGTGTCAAATCCACTGTGTGGATTCTCTAGCCAAGGAGCTAATCTAGGTATCAGAAAGGTGCAAGTGAAAACCAGGCAAAGCTACACATTCAAGGTTTGAAAGCAGCTATGATAGCCTCTGAAGGGGTCTATGTACCCTGAAGGTATGGCTGGCACTTTATCTAGGAAGTTGCAGGTGAGACCAATTTCAGTGAGGCTCCCCAGGAACAATGGGAAGCTTCATCTGACATATCATTCCCATGATCTCTGGTATAAGGTCTCAGCTTCTGATTTTCTGGTGGCTCAAACAGCTTGAAAGGGAAAAAATGATTCCATGATGCATTGGATGATGTCTGGATTTCTTTTGTTTTGGAAAATAAACCAATCTGGACTTTGAAGGTCAACAGAGTTCAAGTCAGGTGAGTGATATTGGAAGTAGAAAGGGTCACTGATATGCTTTTGTCAACATGAAACATTTATTGCAGCCACAGCACAGTTGTTAGTTCAGAGCAATAAGGATTTATTCTAAGTTTCCACCCCAGAGTTTATCAGTTGCTAAAACTGTACTTGGAAATAAAATATGAGAAAATTTTTCATGCTGTAGCTGAGGTTGAAAGACCAGACAAGCAAGTTCCTGTCTTTAGTTCTGGCAGCTTTGATTTATGGCCTTGTAAAGGCTGATACAGACTCTCCAGGCAGCACACAAAACACAGGAGAATTAATTCTTTACACATCAGAATCAGGACAAAGATGCAAGACGTCAAGTACTTCATTGACATTTAATCATGCTTTATTACTGAGGCAATTTCTAAATATTAAAATGATGGTTGGATATTTACAAGCATATTGCTGCCATGGTAATTGTGACCAAACAACTCTAACTCAATCTCTTTGGTAATTATTTTCAAATCTAATTTTTGTTTGGATCATGTTTATATCAGATTTAAGGTTGGTTCCATCTGGAGCAGATGCAGTCTTCTCATAAAAGGAATAATTGATCAAATTCTGTATTTGGTTACATGCATGCTGTTCCATTGTAATCCAAAATATGTGACTACATGTCCCAGAGGGAAGGGTCAGCTGGAAGATCTCATTAATTAGTATATTATGTGTTCAAATTAGAATGGTGAGCTGCTATTAGTGAAAAGTGGACTGATGCTCTGCTGGAAAAGGATTGTGCTGACAGGTAGACAGCAGGGCTCTTGATGCTGGAAGTTCTCAGTGTATTTGTCCTTAGCTCCTTGATAATGTAATTTTAGAAATGAAAGAGACAAAATACTGTGAGTGTTCTTCCTGACATTACTTCAGCTATTGTTGAGGAATTTGATGCAAGAACATGAATTAAAGGTCTCCTGTGTAGGACTGTGAGATTCCTGTGTTGACATAGCATGCTTGCCTGTGCCTCTTAGCAGCTATATGTTATTTTAATTTAGAGATTTCACTGTGATTGCATAAGGAATAGGACAAATTCTGTCTGTTTTGTAGCTGGGGAAACTGAGATATGAAGGGAAATTCAGATATGACAAGGAGGATGGAAATCTTTGTCTTCTCCATTGGACCTCACTGGCTCCTTTAGCAATGTCTGGATATTATTATTATTATTAT